>WAAG01005974.1:157845-171100 GCA_013390105.1 Tichodroma muraria
CAGCAGGTTCAAATGACAGCAGCTGGAAACAAAAATAAGTGACCGAATATCATCTTATTGCAAATTATAACCACTGACTTTGTACAAGCGTGAGCAGAACCGTGAAAAAGTTTGTATTGGTTTCAGGTATACAGTGGTGATGAGCCATCCTGATGCAATTCCCACCAATGCTTCCCTGGGCCTGCGGCTTTCGAGGATGTTGTTTCCATAGGAAATAACAGGAACCTGAAGTGACAAGTGGTGCCAACCCACAGGAACATGACCAGCTTCTCCCACCACCATCACCGCTGTGTACTGACTCCTTGGGAAGATTCATGACCCATTACCAAAGCATTTGGGGGTGGGGGAAGGAAGGAAGGAAGGGGGTGTCCGTAAGAAATGATTAGTTCAAAATCAACTTAAAACGCGTCACATTTCAAATGTCCCAGCACATCATCAGAAACATTTATAAAATGCTAACTCTGTCGTGTGTCTATGAAGACGCTGTCTGGAAAAGGAAAGTGAGATTCCCTATGGTGTCCCCCTGCCCCTGCTCTCCTGCCCCACAATAAGTTATAAAGCTGTACAGCTGACATCACATCCCGTGGTTCCTTCCAACAGTGAAATGACTGGTTACTTTCAATATTAGTGCACAACAGTGAAAAGCTGTCTGCTGCTCTGTGTTTTGGCAGCAGCGTGTGAAAAGAAACAAAAAAAGGCACTTTTTGGCTGGTTGTGCCTTTAACTTGGCAAATTTGTCTATTCTGGAGGTACCCAGGCACTCCTTAAGATGTCCCCCGTTTCTGTGCATGTTCGTTTATATAATTTTTTTAAAGTAAGGCAGAATCCATAAATAAAGGCAAAAAGCAGTGCAGAAAATGTGACAAACACAAAACGTACAAAAGATGAAGTTAGTTGGCACAAAAGAAGCTTGAATCCAGAGCCAGAAATCACTGAACTGCACTTGACATAGAAAACAAAACTCTGCTCAAATCATCCCAACTGGTTTCCAGTTATTTGTGAGCAAATTAAAAAGAGCTGTGATATTTTAAACGTTGCCTGGTCAAGTGAAAATACAAACAAAGCCAATTCTTTCTTTCCCCGTGTTAAAATTGCTATAAAATCCGCACAACAGTGTTCCCAGCTCACTCAAGGAATTATTCATCATATACAACCAATACCAACTTTCTCAGTAATTTCAAAGCATAAGCAGGTGATTGCAGATCCATGGCTGAGACTACATTTTATTCAATATGTCTCCAAAGGTTAAAAAAATTTAATGAGTAAAACTGCAACAGAATTCCTTCTTAAAGTGCTTTTTTTCTTTTACACTACTCATTAACTTTTTTTTTTTTAAATTCACCAACATCCTTGAGTAATAAATGCTTGCATACCTAGAGAACAAAGCTTTTCTTTTACTGCCCTTCCCAGTTGTCTGAAGGGTTTTTGGAAGGGTACTGGGAAAGATGACTCATTCCAGAGCTCCTTCACCAAATCATTCTGTAAGGAACACTCTTCTTACAGAGCAATCCTGCTGATCTTTCTCATCAAAAGCTTTACAAATTAGCAGGGAGACATATTAAATACAGAAGTCCTTATGTAAACCCATTCTTTAACTAATATTTTACAATGAAATGTAAGTCATCACACATCTTTACAGAAATTTGAATATTCCTATTCAATATTATCAGAAAGATTAAAAAGTTGCCCTCCATACATAAGGGCAGTCTGTTTCTTTTTTTTCCTGTATAAAAACCAAAAGAATTTTTTTTTTTTTTGCAGCATCACAGAAAAGCAACAGTTTTACATTCACTCATTTAATGTTCACATAAAAATTCAACCACTAGCGTTTGTGTATTTGATAAAATCTTCTTGACAAACTTGGTTTCGGTGTTTTGGACTGTCACAAGCTACTGCAGGTGAAGATGCAGTTTTCTAGAGCATTTGTTGATCTGAAGCCTTCGTGGCTAAAAAATGCTTTCATCATTCAGGGAAACAACCTCCTCCAGCATCTCCTCTGGTCCTGTAAAGCCACTGCTCCCCCAGACTTCCAATGGCATAAGCAACATGACTCCAGTTCCAGCAGGTACCAGGCATTGAATGTTTGAGTTGGTTCTTGTGTTCACAGGGATCTCCTCTAAGGGTCAACGTCATCAAGGTCACTTTTAGGCTCCCCAATCATCATAGGAGACTCTGAGCCCTTTCAAACACACAAGGGATGGGGAGAGAAGGACTCAGTCACTTTTGTGAGATGCACAGTTGTGTGTATGGTCAGTGATGGTTCTGACCCGAGCCCCAGGGACCAGCTGCCCCACAGAGCCACACACCAGAGGGTAAATCTGCCCTTGTTTTACCTGCTGCAGGTGCCTCTCTCCGTTCTCATTGGCAGGGCTGCTTTCTGACCCATTGCTGCTTCCAGACTGATCCTTCTCATTCAGCAGGGCTGTGGCATAGGCCAGGGTGTCCTGAATTGGAAACAGTCCAAGAGAGTGTCAGGGGTCACAGTGATCCCTTCGTTTCACAATTATGATTTTTTAAAATTTTTCTTGTTTTATTATTATTATTTTAAAACAATAATAGCTGCTGTAGTGAGACAGCCAAGTCACCACAGGTAATTGTGAGTATTCACTAATATTTAAGTAATATTTAACTAATATTCACTAATATTTAACCCTTTTATATAAAAAGGGTTAATTTTTTTCAGGAACAACCACAGGGTCCGAGCTTCTCAAGGAAAAACAGCCTGAAGTGCACTGAAGTATCATAGAATCATTAAGGCTGGGGAAGACCTTTTAAGATCATGTCCAACTGCCAAACCAGCACCTCCACCATGTTCATCACTAAACCATGGCCTCAAGTGCTGTATCCACATATTCTTTTAACACTGCCAGGGATGGTGACTAAAGCTGCCAAACCCAAAGATGCTTCCAAGAAAAGCAGTAAGCAAGTTTAACATCCTCTGCCAGGACTGACACATACCTGTGCTGAAATAGTGCGCTGGAAGGTTTTTGCAGTGGATGTTTCATTGGACACGTTACTCTGGGGAGCCCAGTAATGTTCAGACATCTGCATAAAAAGCCAAGAAAGCCATAAATTTGCCACTTGATTTTTACTTGTGTAAAGCCTCAACCACTTGTGATGGTGGGTGAACTAAGACTGGAACAAGCTTCCTGAATCCTCTGGCAGCGAGCTGGAGATCTGGGGCACAGGCACTGCAAATGCAGCCTCAAAGGTTATTGTCCCTCAGCTGCAAACCAGCAACCAACTTCTGCTGAGCCCCAAGTTTCCAAAGTGTCCTTGGATATTTATGAAAGATATGTTGGCCAAACTATGTTGAGTTTAGAGGGAAGAACAAACACTACACGTGTGGGAGGAAAAGCTGTATCAGTCAACAGCTGTGCTTTGTGCAAAGCTGTGATGATTCTGTAAGGAATCCAGTCATTTAAACATTCTCCTGCATCAACACGCAGGCAATGGAAAATGCTTTTTTAAAGAAACTGAAGCCTTCTAACACGAATACAGTGGCACTGAAAGCTTCTCACATAGCAAAGAATAATCACTGCAACCACTCACACTTGGTTTTATTCACTGTAAATGCATTTATGCCTGAAACACGTGGGGGGTTACTGAAGTTCTGGCATTGCATCAGATTTTGCTGCATCCAAGCAGTCCTTGTAAAAAAATGAAGGAGCTTGTATTTTGTCTTTAGAGCCATCTCAGAGAGCCATGCAGAGGATGGAGATTACCCATCCATGATTATTGTTGTAAACAAGTGACAATTTCCCTGTTACAGCCAAATTACCTTTTTCTGTAGCCACTGCACAGCCCAACTCCAGTGGTGTGAATTCTCCTTGAAGTAATCTTTTGCAGTAGGGCACCTTGTGAATTGAAATTATATTCATTAGTCAGGAACAAGGCATTCTGGCCAACACAAAAAAAAATAGACTCCTCTCTCTTTGCACTGCTGCCCTCTGTGTGCACTGTTATCACTGCAAACTGACAAACTCTACAGCCCTGTTGTTAATTCAATTAGCAAGAGCAGTAATGCCTAGTAAAATTTACTCAAAGCAATCTGAATCACAGGTTCACATATTTCAGAATTACGCTTTATTGGGACATATGCCAAGTTCTAAACAAAGAGAATTTAGGAATCATAATATTTCAAAAATCTGGAACGGTTTCCCTATGTTTATCTGGTGTTAATGTCAGACTCCTGCTCTGCAGAATGGCCTTTTTCTTTATAAACAACAATTACCATTTGTTACCTGAGAAATCCCTTCAGGTATTTCACTTCATACTGGCATGTGTACTACCAAGACCTTGCACCAGTAACAGAGGATAAAACTGATCAAAAATAGGAGTAATAGGTTTTATAATAGTCACAGTGGGACCTAATGCAGGGATGAGGTTGAACTCTGAAACCTTCATTACTCACTTCTGAGCCAGAGTAACCAGGAACTTGACACACTGGTAGCAACGGCTGCTGTCCACGTGGTTGCTGTGGTGCATCAAGGCTGTGGGGAGAAACAAATGGATTAGAAACCACAATCCAGATTTCCATGTACCAGCTGGTCTGGAAACAAAGATGAAGCTAAAATTTTAAGTTAAGGAATAGATTTTGTTTCTACAGATGTTAGCATGAGTATTTGTGTTAAACACACTGCTCTAAGTGCTGGCAGTCCTGAGCACTTCCACAACTCTACTGGATTAAAAATAGAACTGCTGCATTTTCACTTTGATCTTTCAAATGCAGTACCTGAATTTTAAACAGCCCTAATGCAGTTATTCTTCCCCTATAATCCATTCTGTGTTAGATAATCACTATGGTTACATTTGTCTGAAGGAAAAAAAATAAAATTGTCTGAAACCCCCATAAATGAACCAGATCACCAGCTTCCACCTGGATCAAAGTTTGCAAAGCCAGAGGAATGTTTAAAGCTTCTTCACACAAACAAGCATAGCAGAATTCAACAGCCATGAAAACTGTTCCATGGGAGACTCAGGCAATGCCCCAGGCCTTTCCTGCCAGGAAGTTTTCTATATTGTGAATTCCCACCTCTTTAACAAAATTCTTTGACTGAGGAAAAGCACAAAGATTTCCACGGAGCTGCCCCAATCAGATTTGCCACTCAAAACTTGCTCTGTCCGTAGCAGTCAGCAAAGAAGACTGTAGTGAAACCTCCAAAACTGGCAAAAATTGTTTGGGAACTGCAAATTGCCAGTTTTAATACTGTTGAAGCAGAGCAGATGATTAAAATTACAGCACTGCTGTACTACAAATTATGCAAAACATCCTATTAAGGACCACCAAAACCTATTATTTGCTGATTTCCCTTTCCTGGATTAAAAGTAGTCAATGTGAGGGATGCTGTTCAATGCTGTTGTGAGGAAACTTCAAGGTAAAACTATGACTTTCACTTCCAAATCTCAGTGCAGCTCTCGAGAGCCTTCAACACAAAAATCCAATTGAACACTTGCACTTCTCTGCAGAGGAAAAAAGGTCATGTGTTGCCCAAGTTACAGCACAGAATTGGTCCAACTGGGACCAATTTATCCAGAAATTAAAATAATCACTTAGCTATTCTCTTACACTGCTCCATATTTCCTTCTCTGCCATCAGCCATACAAGGAAACTACTAAACAGAGGAAGAGAGAAATAAAGAACAAAGCTAAATATTACTTCTCGCTAAATCAGAATCCAAAATAACTGAAGGTGAAAGCCAGAATCTGAAGCAGCTCCTCACCCAAACAGTTACAAAAGAGCTGCTCAAGCTGCACTAAGCCAGCAGAGGGGCTCTCTGTATTACCCCACATTTCATTGACACACCAAAAGCTTCTCCTGATGCACATGAAATAAGCTCTCATTACTTCTGTGATTTTTCTGCTGCTTTTGAATGCTTCAGTAACTTCACTTCAGTAATGTTTTGTATCCAATCGAGAGACAACACTTTGCATGAGCAGCAACAGGTGGGAGCCACCTGTCCCACTGTGAGGCTCTACTGCAGTTAGCAGGGCAAGCATCCTGCTGGGCTGAACCAGTTTCTTTTTATGGCAATTAGGAGGCTGACAAAACAAAAAGAATGGCAGTTTCTTGAGATATGTAGGAAATAAAAATTAATTTTAAGATTACAGGATTCAAACAGTTCCTCTATTATGGTATAAAAGTATATTATGGTACCAAAGGTACTTTTCTTCCCCACATTACATACACACCCTGAGCTACCCCTTATTTAATACCCCTTATTACTACTTATTATTTAATAAGTTATCTCTCTTTCCCAGTTCAATTCCTTTCTAGTTTGCTGTCACTGCAACATTCCAATGCTTATTTTGGATTTTCTCAGAGCATTTTTGGAGTGACAGTGGCTAAATCAAATGTGTCAAGTTTTTTTCCCTGAGAAGTAGAACAGTTTAGGAGGATTAGGAATCAGGAGATGGAACCATGGTGGAGTGAACCACCACCACCACCACCACCACCACCACCACCATGAGGGTCAGTAGGAGACAGGAGTGTTCACCCACTGGCTTACTTGCCTATTAATCCATTTTCAGTTTCAAAGGCAAATTTGATGCGCTCTACTTGTAATGGGTCTTCAATAACCTGTTAGGAAAGAAAAGTATCAACTTAGGTAAGTTGTGTGTGATGCTATATCTATTCTATGGGATGGTTTTACCCACCCCCACATGCAAAACAAGTAAGACTGTGAAGTTTCATGTGTCATTTGAATTATCATGTGTCACTTGGATTATCAAGACAGAATTTTAGGAAGCAATAAAACTTCAAAACTGAAGGGTTAAAATATGTGTGGATGTTGAAATTACCAATGCAGTCCCGACTTTTTTTGTTGCACATCAGTACAAAATCTATCCTGTACAAATCTTTACCCTTCACCTACCAGGATCTCATGGAGTAACTGGAAAATGTTTTTCAGTTCATGGGGCGGAGCAGTTTCCAGTTGAGTCTGTGGGTAGGAAACAAAGTTAGATAGCAAAATACACAGATGAAGCAAAGAATTTCAAGACAGCTTTACAGATTCTTGAAAATTTATTAATTTAAACAGTAAAGGCCTAAGAAAATCCAAACCCCAACGCCCCTTCCAAATCCAACAAGCTCTACTGATCGTTCTGCGGTGCTGTTATAACGCACAAGACACAAGATGACCAAAGCCTGTGAGAAACACTTATGGGACAGGCTGGTCCTGGTTTTGCGTGTACCTTGATGAAGTGCAGCACAGTGAAGGAGAAGTGCTCATTGCAGAAGCAGCAGTACACCACCATCTCGATGAGCACCGACAGCGACCCCGTGAGCTCCCGCAGCGCGTGCATCACCTGCGGGCAGAGCACAGCCCTCACACACAGCACACGGCTGTCTTCCAGAAAATAAACCTGGAACACAATGTTTGTCCTCCCCAGGAAGGATGCAGCTCTTTTTCCCAGTGCCTGCATGGCCCAGGAGGCTGAACCCCTGCCTTCACAGCACTCCTTCAGCTCCTGATGCCCACCGCGCCAAGGGCCTGGCCAAGCATCATCCATTAAGTCAGATCAACTCAAGTTAGCACCTGAATTTGACACGGTAAAAAGCTGCACAGGCCCTTGCAAAATGTGCATAAAACCAGACTGTGTATAAAACCAGGCCCTTAAAGCTTAGGGATACACTAGAATATGAAGAGGTCAAGAAACTAAAGGTGCCTTCTTGTTTAGGCTCAAAATAGCCACTGCTTTTGGATATTCAGTGTTTTTCATGAAAGAATATGTCAAAGGAATACATCAGATAAGTTTTTAGGTTCAAGCAGGGCAGAATTCACAGGAGATACCTCCATTAAGTAGGGTTTTCCCTCAGAAAGGAACAGCAAGGCTTCCACTTCTTCATGGAGCGCCAGGAGTGGCCCTGAAGCGGTGATGCTGAGAGGTGGACGCTGCTTAAAGAGACCAGGAGCTATAATAGCAAATACAAAAACAATCCACTCATAGATTAGTTTGTTCTAACGCACCTTGAAGACACTGCTGCGCATCTGGCACCATGAAATCCCTCATGACACTCATCTCAACTGATGCCTTAAGTTTTAGCTTTTATAGCTTTTAGATTCTGTGCCGTTTTGTGGGTGGGTAGGTTAGGGTTTCATATTAAGTGCTACTAAGCTCTCTTCACAGATAGACAAAACAATTCCTTCTCTAGCTTGAGACCAAGGACAACTTTCAGGCCCAAGAACAAAAACAATGGTGAAGTGAGGAGAAGAAAAAACAAGGAGGATGGAGCTTCATAACCTGAAGCTGTGGTTGGACAATTTGACTCTAATATGCCTATGGACCAGAACTTATAAAAGTGTGAGACCTCGTGATCAGTCATCCATTTTGTGACCATCTGGGTGCATCTTGGGTGTGGTCCAGCTGGGCTCTTTGTGTGGCCCAGGGGTGCCCACTGAGGCCTTTTAATAAATCCCTGCTTTATCCTTTTGCTCTGTCTAGTCTCTGTTCCAGGTCAGCCTCCAGAAGGCATCACAACTAGTTCACAGCTCAGGTGCTACTACTCCAAGTAACGAATCTCTTGCACACTGAAGTGTCACTTATTTTACTGACAGCAGACAAAAGAACTGCAGGAAGGTCAAAGCAAAATGTCCACAGACTATCAGTACTTTGGGCTTTAGTTTCAATCCAAATCACTCTTGCACATTCATCATATCCAGAATATTTGTAATTCTCCTGTTACCTTCTGGTTTTTGACTGCCTTCGACCTCAGACAGAAATTAGGTTATTCTTTTAAAAGACAACGTCAAATTCCTCCTTCAGGAAACTGAATATTTTAACTTATTCCTTTATTATTTTTATTTGGATATTTCTGCCTCTTGTAAGAAGTAACTAGGAGAGTGTTTAATTGTTCGTTATTCAGTAGCTTAGTCTAAATACTCCCCTTTAGATTAGCAAAAGACAGCACAAGTCTAAACAAAATACAGCCTGTGAGTCTGTTCAGCCAACACAGCTCAATTCACCCACATGAGGAAAGATCTTTTAGGCACATGGGGAAGGGAAGAAGGTACAAAACTGTTAGTAACAAGACTTCCATCCCCCCAAAATACTATCTGTTTGCCACAGCCTCTCAATACATTTACAGCAAAATCAGAAGTAATCAAACTTGTATTAACCATTTCTGCCTTAAATGCAAAATTACTGTATTTCCTCACTAATATTAAGTTACTCCCAGTCAGTGTAACTGAAATGCCAAGACACCAAAAGCCAAACCCACAATTCTTACCAACGTTTCTTTGTGAGGAGACGTCAGAGTGCAAGACAAGCAGTGCTACAGTGTTGTGAAGATATCCAAACTCCCGTGCCTGTGCTGAACTCCACCTGCGGTTCTGCTTGAGCCAAAGACAGATTTAATTAACTTTGGTTTATTTAATTCACTTTGTTAAGCCAAAATAATGTTCTTACAGTCCATGGTCTAATGCTTTGGAGTGGGTAAAAATTTTATTACTATCAAAACCATCATGCTCACTTCTGCCAAAAATATTATTTCCATAATAATAACTACACATAGGTGGGCTCACACTTGCNTTACAAGAAAAAAAGAAGGCAAAAAGAATAGAGAAATAGAAATAGTAAATTCAGTCAGTTGTTCTGCTCCCCATGGAATAAAAATCCTGAATGCTTGATTTTTATAGATATATATATAATTATTTTTTTTTAGAACAACCCCATATAGCCCTTCAAGACAGACAACCAAAATTCAGACACTGGAAATGACATCTTCCATTGATAAACTTTGCTGGTATATTTTTGTGTGATTTTATCCTAATCCGTTATTCAAAGCCATTTATTTAAAAAGCAAAACAAAACAAACCCGATTACTCCTAATAAAAGTTCTGAGTTTCACAGTGCTGCAAACCCTTGTGAATAAGGATCACTAGCTGCTTTATTACTGTCTTTCAAAATTTAAATAGCCATGAGAAAACAATGTTTTCTTACCTTTTGTACAAAGTTATTGAATAGCAAAAAGTACTGAGCGCAGTTTTTACAGTTTTCAGGTACATCTTTATCCAGTAGAGCAAGTAGCACCTCCAGTAACTGATGTAGAGTTTTTAACTGGGGAAAAAAAAATATTTTGAATGTAAAGAGCTGTCTACAGCTTAAAAACCTGAAGTGTTTCAAACACCTGCTGTGGAGGAAGAGATGGGCATTAACCTATTCCAGAAATGNGTTCACAGCTCAGGTGCTACTACTCCAAGTAACGAATCTCTTGCACACTGAAGTGTCACTTATTTTACTGACAGCAGACAAAAGAACTGCAGGAAGGTCAAAGCAAAATGTCCACAGACTATCAGTACTTTGGGCTTTAGTTTCAATCCAAATCACTCTTGCACATTCATCATATCCAGAATATTTGTAATTCTCCTGTTACCTTCTGGTTTTTGACTGCCTTCGACCTCAGACAGAAATTAGGTTATTCTTTTAAAAGACAACGTCAAATTCCTCCTTCAGGAAACTGAATATTTTAACTTATTCCTTTATTATTTTTATTTGGATATTTCTGCCTCTTGTAAGAAGTAACTAGGAGAGTGTTTAATTGTTTGTTATTCAGTAGCTTAGTCTAAATACTCCCCTTTAGATTAGCAAAAGACAGCACAAGTCTAAACAAAATACAGCCTGTGAGTCTGTTCAGCCAACACAGCTCAATTCACCCACATGAGGAAAGATCTTTTAGGCACATGGGGAAGGGAAGAAGGTACAAAACTGTTAGTAACAAGACTTCCATCCCCCCAAAATACTATCTGTTTGCCACAGCCTCTCAATACATTTACAGCAAAATCAGAAGTAATCAAACTTGTATTAACCATTTCTGCCTTAAATGCAAAATTACTGTATTTCCTCACTAATATTAAGTTACTCCCAGTCAGTGTAACTGAAATGCCAAGACACCAAAAGCCAAACCCACAATTCTTACCAACGTTTCTTTGTGAGGAGACGTCAGAGTGCAAGACAAGCAGTGCTACAGTGTTGTGAAGATATCCAAACTCCCGTGCCTGTGCTGAACTCCACCTGCGGTTCTGCTTGAGCCAAAGACAGATTTAATTAACTTTGGTTTATTTAATTCACTTTGTTAAGCCAAAATAATGTTCTTACAGTCCATGGTCTAATGCTTTGGAGTGGGTAAAAATTTTATTACTATCAAAACCATCATGCTCACTTCTGCCAAAAATATTATTTCCATAATAATAACTACACATAGGTGGGCTCACACTTGCACAAGGTTTACAGAATAATTGAAGGATTTGTCTGTTCTACCCAATGAAAAGTATTTATTCATAATTTAAACATCATAAAAAACCTGAGGATGGCCGAAGTACAGCACAACACAACCGTACCTGATTGCTCTGCCTGTTGGGGCCAAGGAGAAAGTTGACCATGTGCCTCAGGGCAGAGTGTCTGAGGAGAAGACTGCTAGCCCTTATTCCCTGCTGTGAAGACAAACCCAACAAATTACCTTCCCATGCAGGTGAAGAATTAGTGCTCGAGAGAACAAATGTAAAATGCACAGGCTAAACTCTGAATTTTCCACACCAAAACTCCCATGAGATCCCAACACAGATCAATAAGGTAAACTGCTAAAGAGATGTCTCATTCTACACAGCACACTACACAAACCAGAGCAGAATTAGCAGATGCACAATAGATGTCTTACAAGAAAAAAAGAAGGCAAAAAGAATAGAGAAATAGAAATAGTAAATTCAGTCAGTTGTTCTGCTCCCCATGGAATAAAAATCCTGAATGCTTGATTTTTATAGATATATATATAATTATTTTTTTTTAGAACAACCCCATATAGCCCTTCAAGACAGACAACCAAAATTCAGACACTGGAAATGACATCTTCCATTGATAAACTTTGCTGGTATATTTTTGTGTGATTTTATCCTAATCCGTTATTCAAAGCCATTTATTTAAAAAGCAAAACAAAACAAACCCGATTACTCCTAATAAAAGTTCTGAGTTTCACAGTGCTGCAAACCCTTGTGAATAAGGATCACTAGCTGCTTTATTACTGTCTTTCAAAATTTAAATAGCCATGAGAAAACAATGTTTTCTTACCTTTTGTACAAAGTTATTGAATAGCAAAAAGTACTGAGCGCAGTTTTTACAGTTTTCAGGTACATCTTTATCCAGTAGAGCAAGTAGCACCTCCAGTAACTGATGTAGAGTTTTTAACTGGGGAAAAAAAAATATTTTGAATGTAAAGAGCTGTCTACAGCTTAAAAACCTGAAGTGTTTCAAACACCTGCTGTGGAGGAAGAGATGGGCATTAACCTATTCCAGAAATGAAGAGCTAGAGCCAGGATCAGCTCACACAGCTCTGCCTGCAAACAGAGCAGGAGCCACCAGGGAGAGCCAAGCAAGGGGATGTTTGGAGAGGAGGTGACCCTCACTGACCTTCTCCTGATAAAGCAAGGCACTGTCGAGGGTTTTTTCAAGGATAGTGGCCACAGCAACTCGCACCTCCCTCACGCTGCACTCCAGGAGGAAAGTCCTGGAAGAGAAAAGGTGAAGCTGCAAAGAGAACTGGAATCAACACGTACACACAGCTGCTATGATTAAATGTGGTGTTTAGTATTTATTATTTTAATAGTCCAGAAACATTTTGTACTGTACTTTTGTGGGTAAGCTTTAACTTACATTCACATACTCCTGCTTGTAGTAAGGCCTATAATATCCCTATTAACATATTTATTAATTCAAATTAAAAAAAGCTCTAAAAGCTCTCATAGGATACTGTTTTTCAATGCAAATTAAAAGATAACATTTTCTTTACACTGACACACTCCTTTTAGCATGTCAGATCTCCAATAATTTGTTTTCAAAGCACCTATTATTAACTGATCCTTAGCTGGGCAAGAGGAAAATCTTTCCAGTTTATCTGTGATCTCTGTCAGGTAAGTATTTACCTTACCTTACCCCAAACACTTTCACCATGTTCTCCTTTCCCACCACTTGTAGGGCTGACCACACAAACTTAAACACATTCCAAGTCCCTTCACTGAATTCATCACCTGCATCCTCCTCCATGTACACTGCACTGTCTAATTTGATTTTCAACATTCTCAGAAAGCTGCACAGAGAAAACACTAGAAATAAAACTCCAAGTCATTATCTAAAGTTGTCTGTTTAAAGAATGTGCACAATCAGTTCTTTGAGAATACGTCAGTATAGGCCAGATCATGTTATGAGGAAGCTTTATCCACACATGAGACACAAAACACCTCAGACAGAATTACCAGGACTTACT
>WAAG01005974.1:171117-187383 GCA_013390105.1 Tichodroma muraria
CAAGCATCAATGCTTTTGGAGAGCAGTGCATCTATGGTGGCAATCCATTCTTCAGTATCAGCCCTTCAACAAAACAGGGACAAATATCAGCAACCCAGGAGGGAAAAGCACCTCCCAAAGCTAAACCATGCTTCTTGTTTGCCTTACCTGAGTTTCTTCTTGGTTCGGAGATAGGTTTGGAAGAGGAATTGGACTGCCAGCTGTAAGCTCACCTTTGCCATGCAGGGATAATAGGGATGCTTTACCTTAGTCTGAAAGAAATATCAAATTTATTCTAGAGCAGAAGGATGCCTGGAGCACACATGTTGTCTCTTAAACACATCAACATGTTCTATTTAAGTTATTTGCTTCACTTGGAAAAAACAAACCACAGCATTTTTCTGTGCTAAGTCAGTCTCCAGTGCTGACTGTGCTACTTAATAAATATGCTAAAACAGGAGCAAACTTGCTGCAAGGCCAACTAGATGTGTGGATTTCAAAAATTTAATAAATGCTGTTTATTTATGACTCCGTTTAGAAAAACTTAATTAAGAAACTATTACCAATTAAACTCTATCAACTTTGAAGTAATTAACACCAACTTTTAGACCTTCCATATGGGGAGGGATTTCTGTCCCTCTAGAGCTCAGTTTGCATCATTACAAAAGGTATGGTTTATTAAATACATTTTACTGGGGCAAAATGATGTTTCTCCCAGTACGAGAAAAGGAGGCTGGAGTTTGCTTTGAGACAGATGTTATCATCAGCATCAAAAATCACTGGAGGCAAGGAATAACTTGTCTGGAAAAGCAAAATCATGTCAACTCCTCTCTTCCAGTTTTCCTGGTTTGACCCAAATAGTTTTTGTGGCCATTTTACCCAACATATTTTGAGCACTCTAAGATTAAAATCGAGGTACTTACAGCATTCAGGGAGGCTAATGACAGAACAAAACTGAAGTAGTCACTACTGTATACATCTCTGTTCTTCATAAATTTCAAGTTTTCATCTCTCACCATCTACAAAAGTAAAAGGCAAAAAAATTTAAAATGTTGTCAAAATACACTTATCTAACTAAAACTTCATCTTTTATGTAAATGTGTGGTGTTTAAAAATCAGTGTCAAACTTACTCTGTTTCCTTCTGAATTGCTACTTCAGCAGAGGGAAAAATACATACAGCAGACTTAGAAGAGCTGGTATAAAACCAGTGATTTTCTTTCAAAGATATTATAAAACAACAGATGAGGGATTTAATAATTTGGTCATTAAGAGAGAAAAGGAAGAAATTGCAGATAAGTTCTATTTTTTACTTGTTTTTAAATAAACAAGCCAAGAGAACACCCCCCAAACCAGGAAGGCTTGCCTAACAAATTTCGATGCAGAGAGCAAGGAGTCCTGGTGTAATTACAAGCTGCAGCCACAATAAGGTATTTAAATGCCAAACCCTTCTTTTTTCAGATGAGATTTTGCTGAAAGACTCTGAATAAATTTGAGCCAAGTTCTGTTCGTTGTAATAATAAAATCCCAGATACCAGAATGCCCAAAGTGGTTGTTAATGCCCTGAAACAGCCCATGTGGAGGGCCAGACACAGCCTGCAGAGTTTATTCTCCCTGTGTGTGTGATGCAGGCTCTCTTCACTGCTCCTCCTCTTTCTACACTCTTGTGAACTCAAGAAGTTGAGGATCACTGTAATTTGCCATCATCTCGATTATTCCTCAAGTGTACTCCAAATGAAGCACCTTCTCTGCTGTTGTCTCTCCCTGCCTGCATGCTGACTGCTGCCACATGTCATGTGTGATTCATCTGCCTGCAGTTTCTTCAAAGCAAAGAGTTGATGGCCAATTTTGTGAGAAGGTACAGTGAAACTTACGACAAGGTATCACTAAAATGCTTGTTAGTAACTTTATGTCAGAATCCAGAATTGTTTTCTTGTTTTGCTACAAGGGAATTACTTCAAGGTAACCTTTAAAAGTTACTTTGCTTCTCTCACTATGCACTCTAATTTTACATGAGCAGAATTTCGTTGCCACTTTCAGGGTGCTCTACCTGATATATCCGCACAGGCATTTTCTCCACAAAGAGTCCCTTTTTTTCTCCTTTTCGAACCAGCTTAGTCAAGATGGAGAGACGGTCACTGTTGGGCCTGTGGGGTCGAGGTGATGACTGGGGTGAAATTTCTGGTGAAGAGGGAGCAGATCTGAAATATAAACCAGCTGAAGGTGAATAAAGAAATCCTACAACAATAGTTTAGGTATAAATTACCAGCGCAGCCAGAGTGATCTTAATTTTGGTGACAACCTGAATATTTCTTGAGGCTGTCAGTCAGCTTGAACTTGCTGCAATAGTAGTAGTAAACAAGCAGCTTAAAAACCAACCCAAAACAACACAGCAGGGTCAACACATTGCTTTGCTGGACAGGAATTACTCAATTCTCAGTTGTGGAGAGAGGTCTAGATATCAATATGAGAGAAACCTTTATGGATACAAGAGGAGCTTACAAGGAGAGGTCCTCAGCTTCCTGTCGCACGACACTGACTCTGCTTTTCTTTGGCAGGACAGGGGAGTTCTGGTCGGACACTCTCTGGTAGAACAGCATGTAGGCATTCCAGTAGCGCCGGCGCACGTCGGGGTAGGGGTTTGCTGTGGGGAAAGAAGGCAGCCCATGAAGGCCCTTGAAGGTTTAGTACCTTCCCCATTCCTATATGGGAGCAAAACTGGGGGTACAAGTAACGTGAACTGCAGCAGTATAAATTTGTCAGATCAACACATCAGTCTGTGTCAGTGATTGAAATTGAATTATGAAATAGGTGAATATTGGAAATGTACTTGGAATAAATTCCTTAAAGCATTGAAGAGTTCAACAATGTGATGCCACATAGTGTTCTATGAAGTCATTCTCACCAGCCTAAAATAAGGGCTGTTTTGTGTTTGGTTGGGGTGTTTATTTTAAAATATAGAAACAAGGTGCCATTTTGCTTTTCAATCTTCTGCTATTAAGTCTACAAAGTGCTGAACAACAGTGAATATGGCTCAATTAATATTAGGCAAGTAAGGTAATACACAAGTCCTTCAGTAAAGGGAAGGCTTTAGGGGAAAAATGGTTCAGAAGGATTCTTAATCCAAGTAATTCAAAGTACCTATAATGGACTAAGCTCTACTGCTGCTGAAATCAGCATGAAATATGAAGCTACTGTAAATCAGTCTGTACTTCTGCTTACATTGATCGTAGACTTTAGGTCTATACTCTCCACCAAAACATTCATATTCCAGGGTTTCATCAGTCAAATCAAATTCTTCAACAACGGTGTCATTAAATTTATACCACTTTCCTTTTCCACATCCTCTGTGATCAGAACAGAAACACAACAGAAACACAGTTAGTTGATTGTCTCAGTAAAAAAACAAACCACCCTGAATAGTCTAGAAGCGACAACCCTGAACGCACATTTGTTTTGACAGTAAGAAGAAAGCTTAGTTCAGTCAATGTCAAAGTTGTATTTTAAAAAATAACCTTGATTAAAACTGTGAGAAGCACATCACCTGCAACTCAGCGTCACAGGAAGCCCTCAAACTGCAATAAAAGGTACATAAGAACTAATGAGAATTTTGTTCTATGATGTCCTGTATCACTGTGTCATTGCCTCATGATAGGTGTTGAGAAAGGGAAGAGTGGTTCCAGTAGAGCTCGCTCTGGCTGGCTCCATGCACCTTCCCAGAAGAAGAAGCCTTTAGACAGCTCTCACACCTCCCCCACAAACCTTCATGCCCATTACCTCCTGTCCTTGATGAAGGAGTAGTAGTGCCCTGCGTGAGCCTGGCCACTGTGGACAATCACACCAACGAGCTCGTAGTTTTCTGTAGGGGCAACTTTCTTCCTCGGGGAGCCTCCTCCTCCCTGGTCTGTGTTCCTGCCGTTTTCCCCCACTTCTGAGGATGAGTCCTGACGAGCCATTCCCG
The DNA here is from genome assembly GCA_013390105.1 of Tichodroma muraria. NCBI lineage: Eukaryota > Metazoa > Chordata > Aves > Passeriformes > Sittidae > Tichodroma > Tichodroma muraria. The sequence continues at coordinate 175,056 of WAAG01005974.1, forward strand.
ACACAGTGTAAGGTTCCATGTTCAGCATCCAGGGAAACTGTTTGCAGAGGTATTTTGGATTAACCAAGACACTGTAGTGCGAATGCGCTTTGTGTAATTTTATGAGAACGGTATCAATACTTCCCACACTGGGGAACACCAAAGGAAAATATGGAACTTCAACTTCTTATGCTTATCACACAGATGTTAAATAATAAACTCTCTTTAAGGAGGTTTTTTAACTTGCTTTCTGAAAGGACCCCAAGAATGTTGCAAACAAGGGAAGCTCTAAGGAAAAAAAACTTATTTTCTATAGCAATACCATGTTGTAAGTGTACCACATACTCAAAATCCCTGCATCAAAACGTGGGGAAAAGAAGGAAAAATGAACAGGAGGAATGAGAATTCTCTACACAAAGTAGCTGGGGAAGGCACCATAAAGAAAAGCTTTCTTACCCTTATTTGTTCATCGTACTTAATAGAACGGCCACTCTCCCAGTCAAAGCCAAATCTCATCAGGTGAATCACCAGCAGGCTTGGTAGGACCTTAATGCAGGTGCGCTTCACTGTAGTTCTCTTGAAAAGAAACAAGAATATCACCTCTATCTGATACCCCAGGCAATCTGCAGAATCCTCCCGGAGATTCACAGTGAAAGTCCAGCCATGGAAAACAGGGTGTCCATAGGATGACTGGATACGTCTCAATACATTACACAAAACTTTACCATCCTGCCATCCCTCTAAGTTTTTAGTTTACAACATGAGTTACAGGCACTGAACCTTCTGTCTTCAATTAAGAGCGAGCAGCATCTAAGCATGGTTTCCATGACCATGTAATGCTCAGAAAACATCAAACTGCACATGAACCTTCTTCCACAAAAATTAAGAATCAATACCTTTTCTTTGCACTTTTCACAGTAGTATGCATTGCTTCCTTCCAGAACCTCTCCTCTAACAAACTGATCCAGTGAGATTTCCAGGCTTTGACATGAAGTCACACCAAGGTTGAGAGCCATGAAGGCTTCCTCACGCTCATACCTAAATTCAAGACGAAAAACAGATTAGGACTTACCCAACTGGCAGAAACAAGACATATGTTTAGGAAAGAATATTCCATTTGCCCCACAGCTATCCAAGCTGTGATGCTCACAGGGGCATTTATCTATTTTCCAGTGCTACTTTGACCTACATATTTTAATAGTTCTGGGAGCACATAACTTGGAAACTGATGCGCTAAATGTGACATTACCTGTGAGGACAGTCCTTGCAGATCTTCTGATCAGAGAAGATTCCTTGAAAAGTATTCTTAAATATTTGGTCTCTTCCTATTTTCTGTTGGAGATGTAAAGTTAGACATCAGTTGGATATATTGCAGGGTAGAAGACCAAGAAATCAGTAGGAATTTTAAACTCCTGAATACTGTGCAAATGATAAAATAAGTCAAACGGCTCTCTGCCTTCTTTTCTAAAGAGCAAAGCAAAAAGAGAAAAAAAGTACCAAGGATATGCATATGAACCAGAAAAGAAATTGCTGAGGTTTTTACCTTGAGGTACTCATCCATTTGATCTATAAGACTGGTGAAGAACTCGTAAGCATCCTGTTGCTCTCTAACATAAAGTTCCTTATTCCACATCTTGAAAATCTACGTAAAATACAAATACATGTTAAAACGTGGTTGTTTCATATATATATATCACTAAAGACAATAATTTTTTTATATAAATCTGGTTTTTAACATGTTTTGATTTTTTGAATTAGAACTTACTTTATAAATTCTGCAATGAAAAAAGGCTGAAGAAATGATTATTTTTTAAGTAGAAAAGCTATAGATTCTAAACAAAAAGATGCAATACCTTCCAAAAGTTCTCAGGTACATAATACTGTAGCTTGCTTTCCATCAAATGACCAAAAAGAGATTGAACTTGATAGAACACATTGTCATCAGGATTGTCTGTATCATCATCAATGGAAAGCAAGGCCTGTAAGGAAACAAATAACCTTATTAAACTGGTTTTTGTAAAAATCATTACTGTAAGCTGTCATGGCACACAGCACTACAACTTAAATTTTATGTATTTATTGTGCATATTTATACATACACAGTTGACTTTTCATTTTACAATTTATTTACAGATGGTGCTAAGATGAAGTGGTTCAAGTGAAAGTAATTCCAAAAAGAGGACCTTATTGGATACTGAATTAATTACCTCTGGGAGACCAGGCTGCATATACAGCTGCTGGAAAACAGCATTCATGTAACAAGTAGCACCACCATTCTTCAGTCCCACAAATCCAGAAATGGAGCGACTGTCCACTGGTGGAAGGTACTAAAATGACAAATACATTTTTTGCCCCAATTACTCATAAGAACCATGAGACTCCAAAAACATCCTATAGCTTTTATAACCACTTTTATACTGTAGAATCACAGAATGGTTTGAGTAGGGACCTTCACACAAGGGACCTTCATACAGCTCCACCCCTGCCATGGGCAGGGACACCTTCCACTATCCCAGGTTGCTCCAAGCCCCATCCAACCTGGCCTTGGATACTTCCAGTGATTGGGCAGCCACAGCTGCTCTGGGCAACCTGGGCCAGGGCCTCACCATCCTCACAGGGAAGAATTTCTTCCTAATATGTAGCCTAAAACTACTCTCTTTCAGTTTAAAACCACTCTCCCTTGTATATGAGCTGCTAAGAACAATCTAATGGAGAACTAGAAATACAAATTCTGAAAAACTGCAAGACCACTGTATGCAGTCATTTAAATATTTAACACATTTGCACAACACTGTTGAAAATAGCCTAAAATGTAGCAATAAATAAAACTTGTGATATTTAGGAAATACTTCTTTCTTACTCAGATAATAACAGAAAAAGACATACTGGAGTATCGGTTTCTAAGGAAGATCAAATGTATCTGCATTTACCCTTAGCTGTATTGTGTCATTTTAAATTGAAGACTGTGGAAATCTCATGAATGAAGCAACAAAGTAAACCATGCACAGCACTCCAAACCATGCTAGCACAAATAAAAAAAGGCTTCTTACATCAAACTCCTTGGTGAGTGCAGGGTCACACTGGTGGTGCATAGAAAGCAGCTCCTTTGTAATAAGCTGGAGATTGGAGGGTGAGCTATCAGCCAGCATTACCAGCACTTCATAAGCAGCTAATCTGCTGTCTGCTGTACTGCACCTGGAAAGAAAACCACATCTGAGATCTACTGGCTAGATGACTCAATTATTTCTAATTCCAGAAAGCTGTATTACTCAGAACAAGCAACAATTAATGTTCTAAAGAACACTTTGAGTGATGAAACAGTCCTGAGGGACAGCAGAGTACTATTTATTTTTTTTTTTCTTTCTTGGGGTAGAAGAATGAGGAAGAATCCAATGAGAAGAGTGGCAAGAGGAATACTCCTTTACACAAGCCTCCTTTACTGACATGGATACACTTGCTAACCTTCAGGAGCAAGGAAAAGGAGGTGCTCTAAAAGAAGACACAGAATTGGTTGCATGTCTGAGGACAAATAGACAGATACTCTCCATTATGTAACACTGATGGAGACAAAATGACTTTTTTTACAGGGAGGGAAGCTTGGGAAGAGCTAGACCAGACAACATCCTTGCTACAAGAGATGAGCTTAGACCTGAGCTAGACCAGTAAAAAACCCTCCCAACTCAGCTCTTTTCAGTGGTCATTCAGTACAGCAGCTCTTTCTTCTGAAAGCCAAAGAAAAGGAATTATTTACTTTAGGCAAACAAAAGAGCATGCTTGGGATGAACTGCAATGGAGCAAAGCTGGAGCAAAACACTAAGGTGGATCAAGTCCCATTTGTTTTAGGGATTGTTAAATGCTCCACTGGAACCTTCCTTTGGGTTTGTGGAAAGGCAGTAAGGATATGCCTGATCTAACACCAACTACTCAGTGCAACACAAACAATCCAGCTTCATTAGCTCAGAGCTCAACATGAGCTAATTTACACCCCTTCAGATATTGTATGGCCACAACAGCTGTGACAGGAAGGAGAAAGCCGACTCTCTTTTTCTCCAGTTGATCTATTCGGGCTTTATCAGATTTCTCAGGTGCAAGGAGACTTGCTTGGGGTTATTTTTTTTTATAAAATAGGTAGGGAGAAGGGAAAAAGAAAGTAGTGGAACTTTTGAGATTCTCTTTTACAAGAAGCCTGGGAAATTAATTTCCTGCTCATGCTCCAATTCAGCCAACTTGCCAAGCAGTAACGAGCTAAAGGAATATTCTTTGGACTCCTGAGATCAGCACTTGGTTGTGCCTGAAGTTCATCATTGATCTAACAAAGCACAGACTTTGAAGTACAGAAATGCAAGGATATTGGATCACACAAAAATGCATAAAATGCTATTTGGACATTTATGTAGGAAGTGTAGAAAAGTGGGGAAATGCTCCACCACTGGTATTAAATCCTACTGCCTGTGGGATTTAATACTGACATTTGCATTCATGACATTCAAGACAAAACTCAACATAAAAAAAAAAGGATTTTTACTTTGGATGGAAGTCTTGCTGACTGATTGCAGCACTGCCTGCTGGGGAATGGCTGTTCAGAATAATCCTGGATGCTCGGAACAGGAAGTCATCCAACAACGGCTTAATCAAAGATGAACCTGAAACACAGCAATCCACATCTACTGTTAAATACTTACATTATCACTGCAAAAAGGTGTTTCGTAACAACAAAATTACTTCACAGCACCACATCAACGAATGTTTTATCAAGTATTAAAGGTACTGCCAAAATCATTCCTTATAGCTCTGTATCACTTCTACTGAATTCGTCACATGACTATGTGCTAGTGCAGAATTCATGCCAATCTAGTCAATTTAAAGAGGAATACTCACCAACCATTTCCTTCTCTGCCCCACAGAGTGAGAGGAGAGTCTTGATGAGCCTCAAGTGTCCTGCTAACAGGATGTTATCAGCCTCACTAGTCTCACACTCAGCTGTGCGGTTGGGCTCGAAATTGTCCAGCCAAGTGATCTCATCTTCTAACATGGCAGCTGGGCTTATCTTCAGCTGCTCCATTTCTGATGCTGCAAGGAAAATAAAAAGGAACACAGTAAAAACTAGCAGCTTTGGAAATGTAGAATATAAAGACAAATAATTTCAAACAGTTTGGTAATGGTCTAGTTTTTGCCTTCATGTGCATCAAGTAAACCTTCCACCAAGGAACTCGGTTCACTTTCCAGAATGAGCTGCCCTGCAGCTACCCAATGCCAAGAACAGACCATGCCAGGCACTAGCACAGGACAGTCAGCACACTGGCAGATCACTCTGAGTTCAGGGTGTAGTAGCCCCTTTCTGCAGGCAATTCTACATCTTTTCTACAGAAGACAGATAGGCTTGGAAGCTGCCATTAGAATGGCTGAATCAGGTGTCTGCACATACTTACATGTCAGGTCATCCAGTAATTGACATCTCAGGTCAAAATATTCTGTACACTGGGACAAAAGTCTGAAACAGATATAAATAGAAGAATGAGCCTTAAAATCATAGACTTTTCTCAGTTGTCTTTACAGTCTGTATGCTCTGTCCATCTAACCCAAAGCAGCATAACCATCTAGGTGTGCTTCAGCATGTTGCAGCTTTAAAAAAAACATTCCTTTCCAACAGCTACTTCTGAATGTTAGGAATTGTATTTAATCCTCATTTCTTCCCTCACCTCACAGCAATTCTAGTTAGCTACCAGTTGACAATAAAACAACATGCTTTAACTTCTCAGTTACTCCTCTAGAAATTGCAGGATGTCTACTTCCAACACTTGCCAAGTCCTAATCCCTTTTTCCTCAGAGCTTCCACAGTGCTGCTCATTTCAAAATGTGTCAGATTTGCTTCCTCAGTAAGCACACGTGTGACTTACCTCTGGTTGATTCCTCTCATGATGCTGGTTGGTGACCAAAGAGGCAGCTGGGCCCCAAGAACAACGCTCAGGAGGAACTGGTTTGGCTTTTGTACATCTGGGTGAGCTGATGTGTCTGTCTGGCTAAGGGTGTACAGCTGGTCACAGGCAACGCGACGAATCTGCAACAGTGTCATTGCCATTGTCAAACACCAGCAGTTACTCAAAGGCTGCAAAAATCCCCACACTCCTGCTATGTTAGAAACCTAGCAGAAAAAAATGCACATTGCAGTGGTGCAAACCAGGCTGTAAACTCTGCACCCACCAGCCGGGGCTTCTAGAAATTCAATGAACCCTGTTCATCCCTGAGTGAAAACCTCTGATAAACACAAATTATAAATATAGACAAAGGGGAAAGATGCAATGACTTCATGCAAAATGGATGACACATGATGAAATGAAGTAAGCATAAAAGTCAATAGATTTTAGAATATCCAGGATAATCTTAAATCAAAAAGAATGAATTTTAGGAGGGTTCTGACACTTGGAATAAATTTTCAAAAGTTTGGAAGAATCCATTAAATTTTATCCAAATCAAAGTTACTTGAAACTTTCCCTAAAGTACTAGTTTTACGGAATTTGTGCCACCAAAATGAGACTATTTTCTTTAGACTAGTCACAGCACAGTCCTGTGCATCTCATGGATGAAACAAGCCTACAAGATGTATTACTATATAGCATTTTCCATCAACCCATCACCAGATACTGGAATTACTAACAATTATGCTAATCTGTGTGAATACTTGCAATAAACAATTTTATGTTCAGACCATATGAAATTATCAAAACATACACATTTCAGAAAGAGCATTTAGAAAGTTTTCAGAGGAAGACCCTCACCTCAGCACTTGGTGATCCAAGCAGAATATCAATGATGAAATCAGCAACACAAGGCAAATTGTAAAAAGATCCTGGAACAGAAAAGTACCAGGCTACCTTATTAAAAATAATATTTTAAAATACATCAGTTACAATCTTGCATTAAAATACCACAGGACCTAGAGGGCATCAATACAGAAAAGGAGTAAAGGCTGTTTCCTGATTTCCTTCTCTCACCAGAGGCTGCCACCATGATATAACAGCATTTTCCTTGCCTTCCTGCACCACCAGTGTTTACATCCTTTACACAAAGACTCAAGTACTAAACAAGAGCTATGCAAACAGCAGCACTTACAGAATTACAGACTTCAAAGGCAGTGCAAATATTTATATTCTGGCAGTAAGTCAGCTTTCCCAAAACATTTCACCAAGACATAGCACTACATGCCTTATTTCAGCCCCGGAAAGAAAAATCCCTGTAATTTTTAATGAAATGTGTTTTTAGCTTGAGCTGTCTCACCTAACAAAGCTACAAGTTTCTCATTATTTTTTTTTTTTACTTGACTGTATCCAAAAGCCTCCTCCCACCTGGCTTATACTCCAAATAATGAATAATCCAATTTTTTTCCATACCTAGCTGCTGACTACGTAGCTGAAGGCAGGTTACTAAAAGAGACAAGGCTTCCCCAGCAATGAGAGCATCTTTGGTGGACACAGACTGCTGCCTCACACAGATCCCAGCGTGCAGTGCCGTGGGCTCCCCTTCGCTTCCTGAACTGCAGTTACTTCCTGCATAAAAAGAAAAAATAAAAATAAATAAATAAATAAATAAAAGAACAAGTGCTGTAATTCATTAAATTTTACTCAGATGTTTTCAGCTTTTGGTCTTTTCTCTGCAATTTAAAGACTTCTCTGAATGCCTGATGAATGTACATAAATTTGCGCATTTTTGTAATTTAATTGTATAATGTCCCAAGTTGGAGGAGACCCAAGAGGACGAACATCCAATGAATTCAGCTTCAAGCTCCTGAAGTGTTCAATTAAGACTAAACCAAATGCTTTTAGATTGGTTTAGGGACACAGTTAACCCACCTGAGCTGCTAAGTCTGTTTCTAATCCCGGCAGGAAAGAGTGTGTTGCTCTCTTTGATGGGCTGACTACTTCCCACGAGGTCCAGGCGTCCTGCAGCAGCAGCCCACGAGAGGCGCATGAAACAAGCCACTGTGGAGGTGAAATCGTTCACCTCCATGGTCTGGAGGAACAAGAAACAGCAGTTACTTCTGTGATATTCACCAGTCTTTGTTAATCACGGGGATAAGAGGAATGTATCTTCTGGATCGCGTCAAATTGACATTTGCATTTGTTTCCCTCTCTCTTCTCTACAAAGGTTCAAGGACTCAAGAGTCTTTGTTCCCGATGAGAGATTGGTATTGGTATTGCTAGTTTAGGAGAAGTAATTAATTTTTTAATTCTCCACCTTGCTACCTATCTGGAGGCTGGCATGTTGATGTCAATCGTTCATTGAAATGAAAGATTCCCAATCCATTTGGGAAGCACTGCCCAACAATCTAACACAACATACTTGTCACATTAACTTTGAAGATTCTTTCAACTGGACTCAAGGGATTTTCGAACAACTTTTTTTTTTTAAGGTGCTGAAAATAAAAAAATTCCTTTTTCTCCACAGTACCATCAAGCAAATATTAATTTTCAATGAGCTATTTAAAAAAAAAAAACAACAAACCCTTGTCCAGTTCTTTCTAATTCAAAGTATCATGGATTATAAAGCCACAAATTCAAGAAGGAACCTTCTCCTTTCAATTCGCAGAAAGTTAATAGGAATAAGTTCTTCAGAGTTAAGCGTGACTGAAGATAAACCACAAGTAAGATTTCTGTGTACATCTATTTCTTGTAAGCACTTTTGGGGTACTGCTTCCCTTTGTAGTGCCAAAATAACTTAGGAGAATACGTTAATATTCAGATCAAGACTGGAAGAGACACTGATGGTCAAGATTTTCAGAGGCTTTTAAATGGAGCCAAGGCAAAAACCTGTATAAAAGACAGATTGATTAAAAATCTCAGAGTTATACAGCTGTCATTGGAAATGACACTGCTACATCAAAACCATCAAACACCTCCTTACTTGTATGGCAACTCTTGCAGCTGGGATGATTTCTTCTACCCTGATGGAGGATCTGTCAGACACAGAGAGCTGGCGGTAGGAGGACTTCTCAGGAGTTCCACAGATGGACATCTGCCTGCTCGCCTGCCGGCTCACGTTGCGGAAGGGCCGCGAGGACAGAGCCTCCACCCCATCCTTAATGAAATCCTCATCCAGCAATGTGGGCATTGTCTGGCCAACCAGCAAGAACCTGTATTCAGAGAGGAAAAAAATCAGGCTTGTATTGGAACGCTCGCAGAGGGAATGAAACAGAACTCGAAGTACCAATTAACCTTAAGTATTAAAAGCTGCATGCTAAAAGCCAAGCAGGCAGCACTTTCTCTAATAAGAAGCAATTACATACCTTGCAAGCTGCAGGCAGATGGAATAGACTCCCTGTCTTGTTTCATAGTCCACCTCTGATGGGATGGAATCTCTCTGCATCACATTCACCACCAAACTTCAAAACAAATCGATAAAACTCCATTTGGAAATGTTTCACATTAGGAGAGCTGCAATTAATTTGTCTCTATCTTCTCTTCCTCCTATTCATCCTCATTTTCCCCTTTTATACCTACAGATGGAAGTTTTCTGCTCCTGCTGGAAAAAATGCTTCAGGATCTCTTGGGCAGAGGAGTGTCATGGATAGAATTACTAAGAGCAGAGTAAATTTGATAAAACTCACACAATCAGTACTGTCAGGTCTTCCAAACCACTCACACTGTGCCTCAACTCTTATCTGAAGAGTCTGAATTTTCAAGACTGTAATTACAGATTTAATTTGGTTCCCCCTGCATGACCTATACTTTGACTGCTTAAAATGTCCACTGGTGTCGACACAGAAGAGTGCAATGTACAAATTTGCAAATTTGAATTGAAACACTTAAATGTCACAAAACTATCCAAATATCAACTACTTTAGTACAAGCTACATTTCACAAGCTTATTTGTGTCTAACTTGATTTTGAGGTTTAACAACATGTACTCTGTTAAATATGACAACTATTGGACAGTGGTAAAACAGCCTTGGGTGGATTTTTTTCTCTGAAAAAGCAGCTGACAGGTGTATTAGTGTGCTATAGTGTGGAAATAGGAAACCACACACAACTGCTAACTAAATGAAGAACTACAAATTGAGTCAAGGTTTTGGGATCTAACCTCAAACCTCCTGCTCTGAGGAAGTTTTCACAGAAAGACTTGGCACAGTTTCTTGCCATTTCATCATCTGCAGTTGGCATCAGCTTGGAGCTCAGCACCTACAATAAATAAATAAATGAATGAATAAATAAATAAATAAATAAGGATGCAAACTGCCTCCCCTCTTAGTGTTCTTTACCTGTTGAAATTTGAAAGTGTAACAGAAAAAAAAAATCCACTACAAATGAAGCAATTAATAATACACTTACATGAACTGTAGTCAGTAAGAGAAACCTCATATATTCAACAAATATCAAATATTTAGGAGAACTATGGCAACTTCAGATGTTTATTCTAAACCAAAAGTAATTTTGTTCTCACTGCAGTTTACATGTTAAAGGAATGGATGAAGGACATGGAATGTCATCTTCTGGTTCACTTGGTGCTTCTTAGGAGCCCAAATTCTTCTTGATTCTGGATTTTCAGTTCGCAGTATCCCATAAAACATCCTACAGATGACTTACTTATTGATTCACACCTTCTGAAATATAATTGTACTATTATTCTGGTGTTTCTTTGTAAAAGATGGCTCAGGTACTTCTAGAGGCCTTATGAACACCACCACTCTATCATCCCTCCTGTTAAATCAGCACTAAACTTCAGAGTGCAAATACACTCAGAAACATGGCCAGAAGGAAGTCTGTGGTCTTGTGGGTCAGTTCTCATTTATGCTTATAATCTGTTTCACTTCACATAAAAGAAACCCAACAGCCAAACAAACAAACCCACCAAAAGACTCCCCCCAAAACCATCAACCAAACAAACCCCCACCCCTCCCAAAATCCCAGAAAACCCCACAGGTATTATTTACTTTCTTGAAAAGCCTCCTTGGCATGTACAGCCAACAATGCTGGGAAAAAAGTATCTCTTCCAGGTTCACAGACCAGAAGAATGTTTTACAGAGTTACAGGCATGAAATCTTATCATCCCCTGGACATCTGCAATATTTAATTTTCATCTCTTTCGTATGTTCTGCAAATTTCCTGTGCACATTTTTTCAGAAAGCAGTTCAGACTGGTCCCTGTCTTTTCACCAGATCACCAGCTGAGGGGATAAAAAAGCACATATTCCTTCTCCTGAGAGAAACCATCTTTCAACTGGCTTGACTGGAGCTGAGGTACAAGTCCACTCATATAATCTACACATCTAATCCAATTTATTACTTCTCATCCCTTGCCAGAAAAGCAAGCAATTTATTACTTGCTTCTATTATTTTCTCTGGCACAGAAGCAGCAGGTAACAGTCCCATCCTACTGCAATATAACCTGTCAGTTCAACAAGACACCCCAAACCATTTGCTTTGAGTTGTAGAATATGTAGTCAACATATTCCGAAGATGTAATCAAGTATCTTTCACTCCAGCTGTACAGAAAAGGGGGAATCCTAAGGCAGGAGTGTGATGACAGTGTAGGAAGATGAAGAGCTAACATTAGGCTGTGGAAACCTAACGGGAAGCAACCACGAGAAAATTCCTACAGTAATCTTGGCACACACCACAAAGGAAAGAGAATAATTTTCTCTAGTGTTCTGGGAGCAGTGGGCAATTGGTCCTCCAACCCCAAGTTGTTCAAATCACATTTGTCACGGGTCTTTATAAACAGTGGGGGACCTGCAAGTAGAACAAAAAACTGTCCACCTTTTAGTGTGCAGGTTACTGCGTCCTACCAACAACACCAGCTGAACTCCTGTAATCCTTAAAATCTATTCGCTGAATTCCAGGAAAGAAACTTTACAGGGCCCAATACAGCATTCTGGCTAAAGAATTTAGGAGAATACTTAGGGGTAAAAAAGTTCTATGTATTCCACTCTACCTGTGCAGTCAAAACAGGCCAGAGGCCTCTTGGTAAAAGCCCTGCACATTTGGATCGTGAAACTTTTTCCCAGCTGAATGCTTTATAAAAACACTCCTCCATAGACAGAAAATGGGAGACTTACACAGCACAGAAATTTCTGACAAATTTAATCAAGCAAAACCAATCCAACCTAAAATAGCTCCCATTAATTTTTAAGGGCTGGCTTTTTTAAAAAACACATATTTCATATATTCTCAATCTAAAAATTGCATATGCATAGATCTAGAGATTAAAGAAGGAATTTTATCTAAACAGTAAGACTTTGATGTTACTTTGCTCCTCTCCACTTACTTCAGAACACATCTTCCACCTTGCAAATCACACAAAGAGGGAACCTGGTTTCTCAGTAAAGTCTCTGAAAGGGAACTTTCTGTCCCCTTCAT
>WAAG01005980.1:0-42464 GCA_013390105.1 Tichodroma muraria
GCCTCATCCAGACTTGTCTTGAAACATCTCCAGGGACTGAGAGTCCACCAGCTCTCTGGGCTATGAGTTATCTCTGCAATGCCAGTAACCCTTGGTTTGTCTGTAGAACGTGTACAAGTCCGACCTGGAATGGCTGCGAGGCATTGGCTGGCTGACAGAAGGTTCTGTGGATGTGGTCAAAGCCAAGAAAGCCCAGGAGCTCCTCAATGACCGCTTGTACCGCACGAGGCCGGAGCAGCTGAAGTTCACCAGCATCACTGACTCCCCAGACGTTGTCCTGGCCAAGACCAATGCCATGCAGCTCAGTGATGTAAGCTCACCTTTCACCTGTGGGGTGACATTTCTTTTCTTTCTGGGGGAGAGTAGAATTTCTGCGGTGGGAATGACGAGTTGGGAAGTTTTGCAAGTTGGAATTACTGAAGGATTCCTCTTGGTGTTTTTTTCTCACCACACTGAATTGCCATTGTTCTTCCTTTCTCCTCAGCGTCTGTATCGTGAGGCCTGGGATAAAGACAAGACCCAGATTTCCCTCCCTTCGGACACTCCTGTCATGCTGCAGTCCAAAGTCAATGCTCTCAACATCAGCAATGTAAGAGAATAACATGAAATATTTGTGAAGTGTTAGAAAATGAAGACTGGCAATTGTTCTTCCAGTTTTTGCTGTAAATGGTGCTGTACATACCCACCTTCTAAAGAGCTTGTAAACAGGAAACTAAACCCAGAGGCTTTTTATCACCTTTCAACCTGTCGACAGCTTGTGTGTTCATGAACAAACTCCCAAGCTCAGTGTGCAATTCCACACATCTCCTGCTCCCTTTGGCAAAGCCTGCTAAATGCATTCCATGGAGGAGTTGTTGGAGTAGATGTAGTGGTCTGTCTTCAGGAATATTTCTGCTGCCTTTTTGTGTTTTAATCTTGCACTTACTTTAAGTCATGAGTTTTCTGTTGAGACACTTGCCAGGACCATTATTGTAACTCTGCCAGTTATAGGAAGCAAACAAGGCTCCCAAGCTGGTCATTCCAAGCAAGTAGGTTTTTAGAGAAGGCATTTCACGATGTTTAACAAAGGTGATTAATTTTCTTTACAGAAACATTACCAGAAGGCCTGGGATGAGGCCAAGGCGAAAAGCTATGACCTAAGAGCTGATGCCATTCCCATCAAACAAGCCAAGGCCTCCAGAGACATTGCCAGTGAGGTACAGCCTTCTCTTCGTGTGGTGCTTGTGTCTCAGCAGAACTGAGTGACACCCAGGCTGGCAGCCTGGGCAGCTGGAAGCCTTTTGTCTGTTGGCTGTGTCCAGGTGAGCCACACACCTTCTGTTCTCTCTGCATTTCCAGTACAAGTACAAAGAAACCCACGAGAAGGAGAAAGGCCACTACATCGGGTGCCCCAGTGCCAAGGAGGACCCCAAGCTGGCGTGGGCCGCGCGCGCCATGGCCCTGCAGAACGAGCGCCTCTACAAGAAGGCCTACAACGATTCCAAGACCCAGATCCACATCCCTGCGGATGCCCTGTCGGTGCAGGCAGCCAAGGAGTGCCAGAACTTGGTCAGTGACGTTGACTACAGGCAGTACCTGCACCAGTGGACCTGCCTTCCTGACCAGAACGACGTGATCCACGCACGGCAGGCCTACGACCTCCAGAGCGACGTGAGTACCCACAGAAATGTGTATCTTCACTCTTGTTATTTAAGAGACTGTAGCTTTATTCTGATTGTTCAATGCTATACAGTCAAAACAGATTTGTATTTAGACTCTTTTCTTCAATTTTTTGTTACTGCTTTTATGTGCTCTTTTGCACCCTTAAGAAGCATTGGTTTTATCACTAAATTTTATGAAAATTTAGTTGATAATGTGTTGCATAATACTTTTGGACAGGTGTGATTTGGAGAGGCTGAAGGATTTGTCCTTCTTGCTTTGGTGTGACTTAGGAATAACAATTGTTTGCTGCCTTGGAATCAGGTGGCTTATGACTGTTTGCTTGAGTCACTTAATTGGAAGAAAACCCTGTGAGGTAGCCAGTGTGAGGTTTTAGTGGCTGATTGCACAGCAGAAGGAGTCAGTGCAGCTGATTTCCTGACCTGGTTTTGCCGCTTATCAGCTCTTCTTCCACTGTTTTAATTACAAGCTTTGGAGATGAGGTTCCTGTTCCTTGCTTTTTGTCAATTTTCCTGGTAGGAAGCTTGGGGTTTTGTTAGGACTTGTAAATTGTTGAAATGACTTACAGGGATAAGTATTTTGGAGGGGACAGGAAGACTCTTCTAAGCTTTTAATGTTCATCATCATTAACTGCAACTCCTTACAGTTGTTTCTTCTTACAAGGTTTAGAATGTGTTGTTTAAGAACTGAACTGCTTAAAACCTTCTTGCCAGATTTAATTTTACTTACGACGCTGAACACCTCCTGTATTTAAAAAGGATTCATCTGACTCTAGCTAGGTTTATAAAACATAATCTGCTTTGCATAGCTTAAAATAATTAAGACAATCATTTTAAACAGTGTTTTCCTTTTCTGACCGTCTCACCCAGGCTGTGTATAAGTCAGACCTAGAGTGGCTCCGTGGAATTGGCTGGTTGCCCAACGAGTCTCCAGAAATTAAGAGGGTGAAGAATGCCCAGGATCTCCTGAGTGACAACGTGTATCGGACCCCCATTGATAGTGTGAAATACACCAGTGTTGTGGATTCCCCAGAGGTTGTTCTGGCCAAAACCAACGCTGAACAGATCAGCATTGTACGTTCCTCAAAGCTGCTTCCACACTAGAAAGTAAAGCTGGAGAGAAATGTCACTGCTAGAATATGAAACTGATCAGTGGTGTTTTAAGTTTAATGCTTTTCCAAACATTTTACTCTTTAGAGATGATAGTTCAGGAGATATTTATGGGATTTTATGTTATTGATAAGTGGAATTCCATAATTCTGATGATATTAAATAACTGTTTTAACAGCCAAAATATAAAGAAGCCTGGGAAAAGGACAAGACTATGATCCACATCATGCCAGACACACCTGAAATCAACCTAGCCAAGGCTAATGCTGTTAATTACAGCCAGGTATGTTTATCATTCTGTTTTCTCTAAAATAGTACATGAATTATATCATTCTAAGATGTTGAATCTTATTGAAGTCTGTCCTCATGCAGGGCTTGTGACATTCCCTTCCTTCTACTGAATATCCTTAAAGTATTCAGCCATTTTAAAATAAATACTTGCATTCAGCTATTTAGAAATTATTAATATCATGCCCCACTGAGGGAATATTTGATTGAAATGGATGAGAATCCAAGGCATAGAAATATTTTCTACACTTTTGCAAACACCCTTCTGTGCTTTATAGGCTGCACCACTAGTGTTGCATGTTTCAGAAGCAGCTGTATTTATGGTTAGGAGCAGGACTAATGCTCAAAAAATGTCATGGTATTTCAGCAAATAAATGGCTGGAGGCTCTGTTTCTGTAATGGAAAATGCCAGAGCATTCAGCATGTGTGTGGTGTTTTATCTGTCTTTTCAGAAACAGTATAAAGGAGCTTGGGATGAGCTGAAGATGAGCTACGATTTGAGAGCAGATGCAATTCCAATCAAGACAGCCAAGGCTTCTAGAGAGATTGCCAGTGATGTAAGTGCCAGAAGAGGCATCTCCCATGCTCTGAGAGCTCTCTCATGCTAGCTGTTACTAATATGGTGACCTCTGCTCTTCCCCCAGTACAAATACAAGCTGGAGCACGAGAAGCAGAAGGGACACTACGTGGGAGTGCCGAACGCAAAGGGAGATTCCAAAATCCAGTTTGCCCTGGACGTAGCCAAAGTTCAGAGCGAACGAGAGTACAAGAAGCACTTTGCCAAGCTGAAGACCCAGTGCCACCTGCCAGTGGACATGATGTCCATTGTGTCAGCCAAGCACGGGCAGAACCTGGTGAGCGACGCCGATTACCGGCACTACCTGCACCAGTGGATCTGCCTGCCCGACCAGAACGATGTCATTCATGCCAGGCAAGCCTACGACCTCCAGAGCGATGTAAGTTCACCTGAAAACACCCCTCAACTTAGTCCTCCATTGCTTCTTCTTATTCTGCTTCAGCTCTAAGGAGTGGGAATCTTCTCCTGAATTCATCTTGCCCTTTGTTAAGAGTTGCAAAGTATAGGCCACGTATAAATTGCCATGTTTGAAGGGGGATAAATTAAGATGTGGTGCTCATGTTGGAATTACTGCTCCCCTTTTAACCTTTTAAGTAAATTCTGTTATTTATAAATCTTGCTGGGTTGTCCAGGGAAGTGTAGCTAAGAGCGTGGCTCTATTTTATTTTCCCAGGCTGTTTATAAAGCTGATTTGGAATGGCTGCGGGGAATCGGATGGTTGCCAAATGATTCCCTTGGAGTCAAGCATGTCAAATATGCTGGAGATCTCCTGAGTGAGGTAACCAAATGTTTTTCAACACTAAAATTTTCTTCAGGGGTATTTGTCGCTCAAAGTATTTTAAATGGTTTAAACAATTAGGGTTTTTTTAAATGGAAAATGCAACTGCAGTATTTTCACAACATTCATTGTGTATGGAGAGGATTTTCTCCATGAGAACTTCCTTGTCTTATGTATATATTCAGAATTGCTGTACTAGGCATCAAATATTCCAGGGTAATCTGTTCTTCTTCTTCTTGTACAGAGGAAGTACCGCACAAAAGCTGAAACTCTCCCGTTCACTCCCGTGGCCGACAGAGTTGATTATGTCACAGCAAAGAATAGCACTGAAATCCTCAGTGATGTAAGTTTGCTTTCAGTGTCTGGGCTACATTTGACTTCTGGGATTCTGTATTTAATGTGCTTTGTCTGATGGCCTTGCAAATTCAGGGGTTGGTTCGTTATTTCGTGCGTAAATTACGGTGTTTTCCCAGTTCTGTGGTGGTGCTACAAGGCAGTCATTTCTTTCTGTGTCCTAGGTTAAATACCACAAAGAATGGAATGAGGCCAAGACAAATTATACTCTCACAGATACACCACAGCTGGATATGGCCCGAGAGGCAGCCAGAATTCTAAATCAGGTACGTGCTCTCTCCTTGACAGCTTCTACTCACCTTCTTTAGGTGTTTAGAAAACCTGCCCTATTGATAACAACATGAAGGAAGGATTTGCTATCCTTATACTTCTATACAAATTACATACATAGAGTAATTGTTACGACTGTAGTGTTGAATTCCTCATCACTTTTATTTCCCACAGAATTTATACAAGGAAAGTTGGGAGAAAGAAAAAGCCACTGGTTACCTCCTCCCTCCTGACACCGTGCAGATCTCTCATGCCAAGCACTCGAGTGATGTCCAAAGTGAGGTAATGATTTTTCTCATGAGGAAGATGAGTGCTTGGAAGCCTGAAATGTTAAAGGCCTTGAAAATTCCCAAACAGACTTAAAAAGCCTTCCATCTGGGGTAATATCCAGACTTTTCATGGCCTATGAATTCCAATGTCCTCCAAATAGTTCAGCCATCTTTGTGATTATGGGGTTTGGAGATATCAGTGCTGAAGGTCAGATTCCTTCCACATTCACTCTCTCCGGAAACAGTCCTTTCAAAATCAACTGAGCTGGACTTCTATGTTTTATAAGTGTTAAATTATTGAAGTGATACTGTGATTGTAACATATATAGCTCTGATTTCACTTTCTGGCCTATCAAAACCTGCAGGCCAGTACACACTTTACATTTTAAACACTTGCATAATGGATATTGAAATTACTACATGACTCTAATTTGGAATAAACCTTTTGTTAAAACAGTGTGATGTAAATACCATAAGTAAGCATCCACTCTTCAGACAATCTCAAATAATTTTTGCCAAAATGAGACTAAATGTGTTAGCTAGTGAACATTTTCTAGCGAGTCTTTCCTCTTGTGTTAACAGTACCTTTTACTGAAAACTGGGAGTATATTAGACTAGAAAATGCTATATTTTGAACTGGAAGGCCTGTACAAAGTAATATTACTGTTTGTGACCATATTTTTCTCTGGTCGTGTACTGAAAACCTAAGGCTGCATTTGACAACTCCTTGTCTCCTCTGCTCTTTGTGTTGACATACCTGAAGCTGTTCCCAGCTTAAAACCAGAGAGGGTACAGCCAGTGCTGATTTCTCTGTATTTCCCCCCTCTCCCATCAGCTGAAATACAAAGCTGAGTACGTCAAGCAGAGAGGTCACTACGTGGGAGTTGCCAAGATGAGGGATGACCCCAAGCTGGTGTGGTACGAGCACGCGGGCGAGATCCAGAACGACAGGCTGTACAAGTCAGACTACAACAAAACCAAGTCCAAAATCCACATGCCTTCGGATGCCATGGCAGTTGTGGCAGCCAAGGAGTGCCAGAACTTGGTCAGCGACGTCGACTACAGGCAGTACCTGCACCAGTGGACCTGCCTTCCTGACCAGAACGACGTGATCCACGCACGGCAGGCCTACGACCTGCAGAGTGATGTGAGTGATGGTGCAGCCCTACGAGGTCCTTTCCACGTGGTCTGCCCTGAGGATATTGCCCACAGCACATAACCCATCCTGAGCTCAATAATTTCTGTGCTTTTGCGTTGTCTTTCTGATTTAGAACGTCTATAAAGCTGATTTGGAGTGGCTTCGTGGCTGTGGTTGGATCCCTCTCGATTCAGTAGAGCATAAGAAAGTTAAGAATGCACAAGAACTGATAAACAAGGTAAGAGAAAATATTTCAGCGGTTTCACGATTTGCACTTCTTTCTCATGCACAGTGTTTGAGACATTTCACCTCTTTGCAGAGAGCATACACAAAAGAAGCCCTGGAGAACTTCACCAAATACACCAGCGTGGTTGACACTCCCGAGATTGTTTTGGCAAAGATGAACTCTGTCAATCAGAGTGATGTATGTACCTTTTTTTTAAAATAAAAATTCATATAGAAGAATTAGTAGATGATTTAATTGCTTTTGCTAACTATGCTAGGTTTAGCTTTATATATTTGTGTGTGCACCTCATTAATAACAGTCTTACCTGGGGTAAACAAGTTTAGTAAGAAGTGATATGAATGAAGAGCACAATATTGCTGTCCAAATAATTGAACATTTTCCTGTAGAAGAATATGGTATGTCCCCGACTTAGAGTTTGCATAGATTTTTCTTACAGTAGTTGAAAACTGAGTCCTGTTCCTGATGAACAGTTCATGGAGTTCCTGATGTTGCTAAACTGTATTTGCTGAGCAGCATCTTAAATTTTTCAAGAATACCATGTGGATTTTGAGGTGACACAGTAACATTTGTCTGTGTATTACAATGGTTGGAATGTCCTACACAACATTATTACATTATGACACAAGAAAAAATTAATGTCTACTACTAATAGATGGACTAACGGGAATTATGTATTTCTCCTGTGGAATTAACACTGTGTTTGTTTTCTTTTGTAGCTAAAATACAAAGAAACATTTAACCAGGAGAAAGGCCAATACATTGGCTCTGATGATACTCCTGCTCTGCACCATGCCAAAGACATGTCCTTGCTCCACAGTGAGGTGAGATCCCATAAATATCAACCTTTGAAGGCAACAGAATGTGGGGTGGATTTGAGGAACTGTTCTACTCTCAGTAGTGGCTCTGGGAAGATTATTTAACCCCTTTTTTCTTCAGCTTTCCCATTTGGATCATTGGAATCAAGATGATTTCTTTCCTTATTGAGGTGATCTCAAAGGACAGCTGTGTGGTGCTAGGAAGTTGTAATAGTGTGACAAAACCAAATACAATTCCATCCAGTAATATCTTCCAAGACTACTGATAAATTTTACATTTACTCTTTTTATAAGAAATGCAAGCTGTAGATGATTTACATTATTTAGCAGTTACTTTTGTGTGGTCTCACTGATTTTAATGAGAAACCTCTATTTTTTTAAATAAAAGTGATTACTTGTTCATATGAGTTGGCACTTCATAGTTTAATCTGAAGGTGAATATATTTAATATTTAACAAAATAAGTATTAGGAAAGTGCCACTGACACTAATGTTTCTTTAATAAACAATATTTCTTGAATATTTTTCACAATTTTGATCATCTGTAAAATAAACAATCTCAATTCAATGCTGCACTTTTAAACCAGAGCTCATATCTATATTTGGGATATTTTTATTACTCTTCTGGTATAAATATAATAAAGAAAGCAGAAATCAACTCAAATTTTTGCTCAGGTAGCTTCCTGAAGCAAACACTTGTCCTGTTTGCCTTATACTGAAAGACTGTTCGAAATAAACATTCTCCATTTAATTTATTGGGAACCACTCTGTAAAAATATTCTGTTTTCCATGTCATATCCCATGTGTGTATAAATGGGAAATATAATCGATTTTTTTCATCAGAATCTGTATGTGCTTTTTTTTGTCTAGAAACATTACAAGAAGGCTTGGGAACTGAGCAAGCCCATTGGATACACTCTGGATGAGAAATACATTCCACTCGTGGGAGCCAAACATGCAAACCACATCAACAGTGAGGTCAGAAGGGATTTTCCATTCTTTCCCTTTTTTTCTCCCAATATGTTGCTCGAATGAGCATTAAAATTTCCACATGAATGTTTTTCAGCGTAAATATAAAGAAATATATGAGAAGCTGAAAGGCCATTACCTGGCTGGGAAGGATATTAGTGATTTCCCCAGTGTCATTCACTCCCGGGAATTCCAGAAAATGAGGAGCGCGGTAAGGAGCAAACGAGTCTGGAATATTTTCCATTTGCTTTATTTCACCATTTGTTTCACTGATGAAATTCACTATTTCATTACTTAAACATAAATAATGCAAAGCTTAACAGAACTGTAGAATCACGGGATCATTAAGGTTGGAAAAGATTTCCAAGACCGAGTCCAACCTTAACATAAATCCACAATAATACCTGCAAAAATTATTTCAACATGTTTATGTTTCCTGAATGCTTATTTTATATGTGGGTTGAGTAATTGAATTTAAAATTATTTAGGAGATTGAGAAGGGATTAGTTTAGCTATTAGAAATACTACAGCAAGGAGAAAAAAAAACTTTTTCTGTTTCAATCTAAGGATCTGAGCATGTGGGATTAATTTCCTTTACAAATAAAAGTGTAGATTTTGAGTTGAAGTAGGAATTTAAGAAGTGGAAAAGTAAATGCACATTTGGTGTGTTGCTGTTGTCAGCACTGCACATAGAATGTGTCATGCAGGGCATAAAATCAGTGTAATCCCGAATATTCTATTTTTAATTAGATGAAGTTTTTTAATCCTAAAGATTTGTTAGTTTTCTCATCAGCTGTTAAAACTGCAAGTGAAGGTAATTGTCCTTCCAAAACTTCTTCAAAATCAAAGGTGATTAATATCCAAGTTAAGATTTCTGTCCTGTTGAATCCTGTTGAATCCCAATATCTTGTTGAATCCTAAATCCAGGAAACACATCTCAGATTATGCTGCCACCTTTTAGTCCAAAATTCAGAGTTATACAGAAAACCCCTCATATTTCCTCTCACCTTTCCCCCAATCTTTGCTTTTCAGCTGGCCTACAGAAAGAATTATGAAGACACCAAGAAAAACGTCCATATTCCAACTGACATGATGAACCACGTGCTGGCCAAGAAGTGCCAGTACATCCTC
Organism: Tichodroma muraria; assembly: GCA_013390105.1. Lineage (NCBI taxonomy): Eukaryota > Metazoa > Chordata > Aves > Passeriformes > Sittidae > Tichodroma > Tichodroma muraria. The sequence continues at coordinate 9,604 of WAAG01005980.1, forward strand.
AGTGATCTGGAATACCGCACGTACTTCCATCAGTGGAATTGTTCTCCTGAAGAAAACGATGTTATTCACGCCAGGAAAGCCCAGGAGATTCTGAGTGATGTATGTTTATCACGTACCGAGAGCCATAGGATAGGCTGGCTGGCCTGTCCAACTCCTGGCCCTGCACAGGACACCCCAAAAATCCCAGCAGGAGCCTGAGGGCATTTTCCAAACCCTTCTAAACTTATGTGAACTTACTGAACCCATTTGTTTGACATTATAGCAGCCTTTCCCATAATTTTTTCCCCAAGTATCTTCCATAATATTTAAATATGAAATGAATAACCGTGGCTTTAGGTTCTTAGTACCAATCACTGCAGTGATCCTTGTCTATTGTAATTGGGAATGCTGGAATTAGCACAGGGGCCGGGACAGCATTCAGAATCCTTCTGGATCCAGTGGGGTCAGGAAGAGAATTCCCCTTGTTTGTTGAGATTGCATCAGCCCACAGCTGAGAGAATGGTGCTCATATTCTGCAGTCAGTGGTGTCTCAGCTTGGGCCAGCAAACCTTCCCAATAAAATCTGAGGGTGTGTTAATTGCCTGGCCTAGTAGGGTGCAGAATTCCTTGGTTTAATTGGCAGAAGGCAAGTTTCTTCCTACCCTAATGTTCTGTTCACTTCCCTGCAGGCTGTGTATAAAGATGACTTAAATTGGCTGAAGGGACTTGGATGTTACGTCTGGGATACTCCACAAATCCTACAGGCTAAGAAATCCTATGACCTGCAGAGCCAGGTAACTTTTCCTTAAATAAATAAATACTTATGTGTTTTTTCTTCCATTTGTGATTCACTGGGGTTGACTTGCCCTAGTCCAGAGCAGAATGAAGTAATTCCTGTTACATCAGAAATATTTTGTTTAAACTGAAAATACAGTCATGGAGTTGCTTCTGTAGAGACATCACTTGTGTCATTGGAGGAGGAGAAAACCTAGGAGAATGTAAAGACAGCTGTGGTTTTTAATTTCATTATTCTTTTGTTCATACTGGCTGCATATTAAATATTTCTATTTTATGACCTGTCACTTTCTGAGCTGTCCAGATGTGATTTCAAAGGAAGCTGCCAGGGGATTTCCAGGTCATTTTCAGCACTAACGAGTGTTTTGTTTGTTTTGTGTCCTTAGATAAAATACACCTCTGCAGGGAAGGAGAACTTCCAGAACTTCAGTGTGGTTACAGACACCCCTGTCTATGTGACAGCTGTGCAAAGTGCTGCCAACGCCAGTGAGGTGAATCCCCACCTTTTCTGCTCAGGATTGTCCTTCTGGTCATTGAAACAATTCACTAAACCCAGCTTTCATCTTCCAGGTGAAATACAAGGAAGAATTCCAAAAAACTAAGGACAAGTACACAACTGTGACTGAAACAGTGGATTCAGAAAGAGTTCAGAGTTTGAAACATCTCTATAGTGATGTAAGTGTTTATAAACTATTTTTTTTCTCTTCAGGACCTTTAATGTGGGATTTTTGTTTTATTTTGTTTGTTCACTCTGTCTGAAGATAAACATCCAAACCAGGAGCTTCTCAAAGCCAGTGCTGGCCCTCTGCACTGCTCGAGCTTGAGGGAGATGTTGTATCTCAGGCATGGGCCATGTTTTCCAACTGTAATGCCAGTCTTGGCAAAACACCTGGATTAATAAATTGATTCCCTGAATAAAATTACACCTGAACAAAATTAAAACCTCTTACGAGAACAGACATTAATAGTTAGAAAGGATTTTTATCGCCCTTTGCATGCACTTGATATTAGGTATCACTTAATGTCTTCTTTACAATGCTTTACTATGTGTTGTCTGAATAAAAGCAAAATGGCTTTTATGATTTCTATTTGTTGTTGGTAATTATTTACAAGAATTGTTTTTCCACTCACACAAATTTTCTATTTCCCCACAGAATCTCTACAAGAAGGCCTGGGATAAAGTGAAGGCCACCAGCTATGCACTGCCCTCAGATGCTGTAGCCTTGGCACGTGCCAAAGAACTGAAGCACAATGCAAGCATTGTAAGTGAATTAAATTATTATTTTTTTTTAATCAGATCATCAGTTCTAACAATTCAATTCTTCATGCTTTGCATCGACTATAGATATAAATATTTTTTAAACTTTAATTTGCCTTCCCTTTTTAATCGAGATATAGTATGTATCTGTAGATAATGATTTTTCTCTGATAGTCATTTGGGTTAAGAGTCCTTTGTGGCTTCTTGTCATGGGGAAAAAAAAGTCAGTTTTTATAGTAATCCAAACTGAAAATGTTAGGGATTTTCTAGTCTAAGCTTCACGAGCATCCAGGTCAGAAAAACACCAAAAATCTTTAAATGATGCTTACTAAGTATAGAAAATATCTTACGCTTTACTGAAGTTAGAATTAAGAGAGCCCACTCCACAGATCTCTTTAAATGAAACAGCTGGAACAATAAAGAGCTGCCTTATTCTACATCTATTTATTTTTAAGATCCTCTAGTCAGCTGTTGTTTTACAGCCTGATTGTTATGATGTGCTTTCTTTGCCATTTAAAACAAAACAGAAAACTAAAATCCTGCTTTAAAGCCTTTCTCTACTTGTTGGACTCAAGTTTTTGCTTAACGATGATGAATTTTGTTCCAAACCCACAACTGACTCATTGGAGTCAGTTCATTGTTGCATTTCTTTGCTTGTGCTCAGGTCAAATACCGTGAGGAATATGACAAGTTCAAAGCCCTGTACACCCTCCCCAGAGGCGTTGAGGATGATCCCAACACGGAAAGGTGCCTCAGAGTCGGGAAGCTCAACATCGATGTGAGTGTTGGTTCTGGATGTGTGTTTTCCTGATAAAGCCATGCTTATCTCAGAAGCAGCCACTCAAAGAATCCACATGCCTCGATCCAGGCATCCCATTCCCACGTGTGTTTGGCAGTGTGCAATATTTGCTAAATTCTAGAATGCAACCATAAATTTAAGTTTTAACTCAATTACTGCATTGCCTGCATGGCCAAACCTTTAGTGTAATATGGGTAAAATCATCATCTGCCTCCTTTTAACTCATCAGCACAATGAAAATTGTACAAATCACAATTTACCTCCCTCGCTGAGGTTCTGCAAATTATTTTTAGAGCAGGCCAGGTGTAAATTTTAGTCAGGGCCGAAGTGATCGCTCTCCCACTGATATCGCATGAAAATAGCAATGATTTCCTCCAAATTCATCAATAATTGATGCTTCAGCTTTATTAAAACGTTGCTTTAACTCCACAGCGTCTGTACAAAGAAGCCTATGAGAAGACCAAAGCCAAGGTCCACATTGTCCCAGACATGGTGGACATCATCTCAGCCAAGGATGCCCAGAAGAAGATCAGCGAGGTCGATTATCGCACGCGGCTCCACGAGTGGATCTGCCTGCCAGACCTGCAGGTCAACACCCACGTGAGAAGAGTCACCGACCAAGTCAGTGATGTAAGTCCCCAAACCACTTGTTCCTGGCTCGCTTTTGGGAATATTCCTTCTTTTGTGCTCCGCTGGAGGAAATGATTCAGCAAAAATGTCGCTGGAGTGCTCTGAAGTTGCCGCTTCGTCACTTCGTTTTTATGTCACTTGGCAATAAGTGGGTCATTGAGATGGGGCTTAGGTGAATAGGATCAGAAAATTCCAGGATGTTTTGGGTTGGAAAGGACCTTAAAGCTCATCCAGTTCCATTCCCTGCCATGGGACACCTTCCAGTATTCCAGGTTGCTCCAAGTCCTGTCCAACCTGGCCTTGGACGCTTCCAGGGATGGTGAGTCCACAAACTGTGCCACAATTTCAATAATTTCAGTGTTAATAGTGTAGGCATTTGGGTCACAACATTACACTTCTACCCTGTCTGTAAATTGTCCTTTATTTGGTTGCATGAGGTGTGGAAACTTTGGAAGTCTGGGAAAATCCTGGTTGGGCAAAGCTTCAACGCACTTGCCTTGAGCAGGTCAGCCCAGGAGTAGGATCTGTCAGTAAATCAGTGCCCAGTAGGATATGCAGGTAGTTTTTTTTTTAAAGAAATCATTGTATTTTTAATTTATTGCCCAAACTGAAGCAAATTAAACAAAAAATAGTTATATCCCAGAAGGAATTGTTTAGCTTTTCTCAAACAAACAAACAAAAAAATCAAAGTAGTAGCAGCTTTTCTTGCCATCATTTGACAATTGTGTTTTGGAATGATTTAGAAATAAGGGATTAGATCCTGATGGATTTCTTACAGGTTCCTTCTCTGCTTCCTTAGGTGATCTACAAGGATGATCTGAACTGGCTGAAAGGCATTGGCTGCTTTGTCTGGGACACTCCTGAAATCCTCCATGCCAAGCAAGCCTATGACCTTCGCAGTGATGTGAGTGGATAACCCCGGGTTTGCTTCTTAGTCTTCTTTTTCAGTCCACCGATGGCTTTATTTCACTCCAGGTGTAGTCTGGAAAATGTTATTTATCCTCCTTGATTGAAGGATTCGTTAGATAACAAGCCATGGTTCCAATGTACTTTCTGTTTCAATGCTGGTTCGCTAATAAAATAGCTCAGTGATGAAATGAATAGTAAATAGAGTAAATATGATAATGCAATAAATTAAATTAACAATTACAAGCATTAGTAATTAGAGCTCTTGCTTTCTCTCTGCAGATTAAGTACAAATCTAAGGCAGAAAAAATGAAGAAGGACTTCACTGTGGTCACGGACACTCCTGTGTATGTCCAGAATGTGATCAGTGCCTTGAATTTAAGTGAAGTAAGTGTTTCTCTCACCTTCCAGCCAACATTCCAAATGCTGTTGCCTCACCAGCTTTAGAAATGGGGCTTTTAATATGTTTTTATTAAATTAATTTTAATCGTTGTTGGTTATCTGCACCTCATTGTAGACACAATCACTAAAATCATTAATTGCCTGAAGCCAAAAAACTTAAATCCAGTTTTTTAGGATCAATTCCTGTTGTATGCAAACAAAACGTACTGTGAGAGAATGTGACAATCATGACTTTTTATCTTTCCTAGGCTGTCTATCGTGGTGATTACAGGAAAAATGTCCAAGGCAAGATGATCCCTACTGATAAAACCGTGGATTTGGAGCGGGCATACAATGCAAACAAAATACAGAGTGAGGTAAGTACAAAACTCTGGGCTCCACAGAGCTTGTGATACCGAAAATCCGAATTTTCTAGTTTTAGCTTTTCAGGTGGGGCTGCATGTCACTGCTCTGAAATGAAAGTGTGAAAATATCCTCATTTGAGCTATAAAAATACATTTTAATGCATTCTCCCCCCAGACACGGGGGAAATCTTCTGCAAGTCGCGATCGAGAGATTTCTGAGATCGAGGGATTTTCCCCTCAAATATTGCTGACGGTTGTACGAAGCCTTTTTCTGTCCTCTTGCAGAATTTGTATCGCTGGGCTGGTGTGAATGCCCTGCCCACTGGATACAGCCTCCCCACGGACACTCCCAACTTCCAGCACGCCAAACACGTCCAGCACATCGGCAGCGACGTAAGTCAGGGGCTAAATCCTTCTACACCCTGGCAGTGATCAGCACTCCCAGATAAGGGACTCCCAGCTCGGGCCTTTGCTGTAAAATACAAATTTCCTCAGCATTATGCAAATGCCTTATTAGATGCAAGAAGAATTGATTACATTATTAATTTTGGGCCGTATGATAAAGGGAGAAATAATTACAATGCGTGGTGTATTTAACTCTGATGCAGCTACGTCTCATTTGTTTATCTCTAAGAATCTGGCTCTTTATCCAGCATGAATTGCTGTCAGAGCTGCAGTGTAGCCAGAGTAGTAATCAAATTTAGCTTCTGTGTGGTTTTGTACTTCTTATAGCTGAAATATAAAGAAGCCTATGAACACATGAAAGCCAAGGGCTACACTCTGGGACCTAAAGATGTTGGCTTTGAAAATGTGAGGAAAGTCAATCAAGTCATTAACGAGGTACAGTAAATACATGTATTTGCTTTCTGTTGTATTTGCAGTGCCCAAAATATGTGTAATGAGAGTACATTGACTGGCAAGCTGTGGGATGCCTGTTCTTTGAGGTTTTTAAGAACAAAAATTTATTTAGAGAAGTATCCGTCAAGAATGGTGAGGGATCATTGATCCAGGCTGACACTGTTACCGTAATATAAAATTACAACCTAATTTTATTAGCTGTGATTAAAGTTGAACAGAAATTTTTGTATCTCTGTAAAACTGGGTTGCAATAATTTTAGGTTTTATGCATATTTACTCACTTCTTTGATCATTTGCTTTAATAGCAAGATTAAATGTATGTATTACATGGTTTTAGGATTAGAGTCTGAGATTTCCAGAATTTATCGAAAACAATTCATGGAAAATCTTTGCCTGGGTAGAAAATAGTAATTTGTGTAAGAAGTGCTTAGGCTGTGCTGAACTTCTTTGCCATTTCAAGGTTTTAAGCTGTGTTCAAATGCAGAATGTTGTCTCTTGTGGCAGAGGCTGTACAGAGCAACGTACCACAAGAACAAGGACAAGATCCACACCACCCCTGACACGCCCGAAATCCGCCAAGTCAGAGCCACCCAGGAGGCTGTCAGTGATGTAGGTGCCTTCCTAACGGAGCAGCTGAAGAAACTGAGATTATTCCCTGACCAAACATGTAAAATGCTGTTTTGTCCCTTGTTTTTCAGCTGATCTACAAGTCAGATTTCTTCAAGATGCAGGGCCACCTGATCTCCCTGCCCTACACCCCTCACGTGCTGCACTGTCGCTACGTTGGGGACATCACCAGTGACGTAAGCAGCTGCTGCTCACTCACCTGCTGTGAGGTCCAAAACCTCTCTGCTGGGAGTGGCTTTGGACTTCTCTCACTTCCTTTCTGCCCTGCAACAAAAAACAGGCTTTCTCACTGTGTTTGAGGGCTGATGGTTGAAATTATCCTGAAAGTCGACTGTTGATTTGAATTTCTCTCGTAGAATAAATACAAAGAGGACCTGAGGTGGTTGAAGGGCTTGGGTTGCTTCCTGTATGACACTCCTGACATGGTCCGTGCCCGTGAGCTCCGCAAGCTCTGGGTAAGACTTTTCCTCTGGGAATTCAGCGTGACAGCAGTGGGTTTATTTCTGTGCATGCAGGAAGTGAAACACATGAAAATGAGCAAAGAATGAGAGAATTTTCTGCTGTGCAGCCAATTTGTTGCTTCAAAGCACCATTGGGTTGCACTGTAAACTTTCCTTTAGTAATGCTGCTTTTTATTTCCAGTCTAATTATATCTACACAAGTACTGCCAAGAAAATGTGGCCTAAAGTCAAGGTGGTGTTGGATACTCCTGGATACAGAGCAGTACAGGAACTAAAAACCCATCTGAGTGAGGTAAATTCTGTTATTTCTGCACGATTTTCTAGCTGTAATTGACCCATCCCTGTGTTTTTTACTGGAATAGTTGAGATGTTATAATTGCAAAGCTGTGAGTGTGCAGCTTCTAAATAATAGCAGAAGAAATAATTCCTGGATCTGTCTTTTTCCAGCTGGTTTACAGAGCTGCAGGCAATGAGCTGAAGACAAAATACACTTCCATCCTTGATACACCTGACTTCATAAGAGCCAAGACAGGACAAAAAATACAGAGCCAGGTGAAAAAATTGTGCTGATATAAAAAACGATCAGTGGGTCCTTCCTAATATATTGTTAAAGTAGAGCAAAAGCTTTCCAGGCCATTTCAAGGCAATGTAGAGTTCCTAGAAATTGGTGGTTATGTTTATACTGTGAATTTACAGCTGTTTTTCAGAGACATAAGGTAGAATTTAGTAGAAGTGTGGGGGGTTTTTTTTGAATATTTTCTTCTTGCTGCAGTACTTGTACGTGGAACTTGCCACAAAGGAGAGACCCCACCATCATGCTGATGGTCAGACTCAAGCCTTTACACATGCCAGGAACGTTAAGGACATGATCAGTGAGGTAAAATCTTGTTTTCTAATTTGCTGCCACTCTGCTGAACTCATCAGAAGTTTTATTGCTAATTTTGGTGGTAATTTCAAGGCTCAAATCTCTTTAGCCTTCATTTGTTTTTTTCCTCTCTTATACTTCAGTTCCACATTCCCTTTGTAAGTTCTGGTAAAATCAAACATCCTGAAAACATGTTTTGGGATTTTATAAGACAAGGGTTTTTTTGCAAATTGGCAAATGCTTCTAAAATTGCAACAGTGACTCTTCCCTTCTGCTGTCTCTCTCTTAGAAAAAGTACAAAACCCAGTATGAGAAGATGAAGGACAAATACACCCCTGTCCCTGACACCCCAGTGCTGATCAGAGCCAAGAGAGCCTACCTGAATGCCAGTGATGTGAGTATTCCCACTCCCACTGCTGCTTTGCCTTGGATTTTCTATGAAAACAACAGGAAAAAGATCAGTGGGGAGCAAACATGCCAAGCATAGAATACCTCAGTGTCCCCCATCAACCAAGTCCCCTTATTTGCCTGTCCATTTCCATTTGAAATTAGGAACATTATTAAGTTGTGATTTGATTCAACTGCAATGCCTTTTTTTCCCCCCCAGTTCTTATAATTCATTTTCATTTCCCATTGCACTGAAGTGTGGCCCTACAACAAAGTAAAAACAGATTTAAAATTATTTGCTTACACATCAAGTCTCCAAATAGAACAGACTGGAGTGAGGTGATTGATGCTGGGGCCAGGATAGAATAACTTTTATCAGCTTTTTCATCTCAGTTTTGTGTTAGAAATAAACTGCCCTGTTATTGGGAATGTGTTCATTTTTTAATTCAGAAGTAGATTAGAGAGAAAAATTACCTGAGCTCCTGCACAGGAGGTTGTTAAGGTGAAATTGATTTTTTCAGGCATGGAGTAGTTACTTGTGATTTAAGGCAATTTAAAAATGCTCATTTGTGAGAGCTTTTCCATAAATTTCAGAACCAGCAGGATGTGAAAGGACATGTGCAGGGCTGGTGCTCTGTTCTAGGGTTTGTTTAGTCTTACTGGTTTAAGAGTGATTTTTAAATACAGCCAAGGAGCATCCCAGCTCTTCTGCACACGGGAATTTCTCCTCTGGGATAGTCTTTCTCCACAGACTGGGATGATCTGCCTGCTTTCTTCTAGAGGAGGGCAGGGAAGAAGGGATAAGTAGATTTTTATGCCAGAAGTGGCACCTGTGCTATTCTAGAGAGCACTCCTGTGGTGCAGGGATGTTTTCTCCTCAGTCTGAAAGTGAATTGGTTAAATTGTCTGTAATTTTCACCACAAGTCTCAGTGAAATTACAACTGTTTGTAGGCAATTGCAGCCTCCTAAAATTCCTCAGGGCTTACATTGGGATGTCAGACAGCAACATATCCCTGGCTGTCATTCCTGAGGAGTGAGAAATTCAGCTGCAACAATTCCTGGCACATTGAGCCCTTCTTTTGTGGCTTTTTTCTTTCTTCCCAGCTGCGCTACAAAGAAACCTTTGAGAACACCAAGGGCAAGTACCACACAGTGAAGGATGCTCTGGACATTGTCTACCACAGGAAGGTCACTGATGACATCAGCAGTGTATGTACATCTCCACTCCTAATTAATCTGTGACACTTAATAACCTAAAGAGGCCATTTAGCCTTTTGTTCCATTTCAATATGTCAAATAATTAGGAAAATATCAGCATTTTCAGTGTTGATTTCTTTCTTTCTCTGGAATATTGATTGCTGTTGCTGTTACAAGTTAATCTCATTTCCACTCTTTTAGTTCTGCTGTTTCAGGGGGAAAGAAATGAAACTTCCCCGTGGTCTGGAGCATTCTCTTCAACTGTCTTACTTAATTCTTCAATTTTCTCTGTAGATCAAATATAAGGAAAATTACATGAGCCAGCTGGGAATCTGGAGATCCATCCCAGACCGCCCCGAGCACTTCCACCACCGCCTGGTCACGGATGCCATCAGTGATGTGAGTTCCAGCAGCTCCTGCACAGCACAAAGCCAGAAGTGCTTTCCAAAATGAACCCGAACTTTCTTTCTCAACGCAGGGAAAGCAGCTGAAATTTTTCAGTGATTTGCAGCTTGCCCTGGCGGATCTGGGAACTTTTATTTTTTAATGTATTTTTCAGAATCTGATGGCTAAAACTGCAGCACGTTCCCTTGTCAAATTAACAGACAATTTTAATGAATTTCAGTTGTATTTGCTTAGATTTAATTAACTCTGTAATTGTACATTTCTGTACATACACTATAACCCCTTACCTGTACATTATTTTTAATTCACACAGGAGCCCCAATAGCTAATGATAGATTATGTGTGTGAATAAACTGGGTCCATCACAAAAATAGGAGAAACTGATTTATTTTAAAATGGATGTGACTCTCTTTGCCACACCTTGTGCTGAGGTTCATTTCAGCACGGATTATCTGCTTAAAACTGAGTCTTTTTACTTCTTTTCTAAAGGTTAAATACAAGGAGGACCTGGAATGGCTCAAAGGCACTGGCTGCTACGTGTGGGATACTCCAAGTTTTGTCCTGGCAGAGAAGAATAAAGTGCTCTACAGTGGGGTGAGTGGAACACTCTGAATTGTTGCTGAATGTTTTTGACATTTGCTGTCCATTTACAGCAATTTGTCGTTGGTAGAAAAGTTAAACTCACAAATTCCACCATTTTTTGGCCACAAATTCTCTCTAAAATCACATTTTCATTGCCTTACCCTTCTCTGGACTAACATGGGCTGGGATTTTTGTGTTTGCTTTTCTTTGGCTCCAGTGCAAGTACAAGGAGAATTTTGAGAAGACCAAGTCCAAGTTCAAGTACGTGGCTGACTCTCCAATCAATGAACATTTTAAATATGCAACTCAGCTGATGGATGGGGTAAGTAAAGATTTCTGTAGGCTCAGGCTTAAGTAGTTGGTCTGTGAGTAAATACAGAGTTGAAAGTTGTCCTTCCTTACAATCAGGCCTAAAGGTGCTGTAAGATCAGCCCGAAGTCCTGGGAGACAAGGTTGTTGTTTTTCTGAGTATTAGGACAGAACAAATCTGCAGAGCCTAGAAAGTGAAATCCCCACCCCTGTTCATTAATTTTTCATGGCAAAGGAGCTTTTCCTTTGCTGACTTAAATAATGCTGCTGGGACAGTAACCCTGAGTGTTGGTTTCCATCTCAAAAAGGTGTGGAGAGAATTCCAGCTGCTCCCCTAAAACATTGATCAAATCTTTATTGGTGTTAGGAAGACAGAGCTATGTGTGAAGTTGCCACAGCTCATTTTATTTCAGTGATTTTACCTGGAATGTTTCAACTCTACAGCTCAACTTTTTCTTATTTTCCTCCTGTAGTGCAAAATTTACACAACCTAATAATTGATGAACACCCCTGGGTTTAAAGTTCAAGTCACTCCTGGAGTTTGTAGGATTAGTGCTCTATACCCCAGGACAAATTCCATGGAAAACACCATGTTCAGAGTGATTCCCATCAGCCTGGAGTTGGAATAGCACAGCAAAATCTCATGCTTTTCAGTAAAGAAGCAGATATTTAAGTTTATATCTTAATATTTCATTCTCTTTCACCAGCCATTGTGTTATATCATTACCTGCCAGTAAGTTTATTCCTGTATTACTTGTTCTAGGTAAGAAAAGGTGTTTCCCAACAAATACCAGAATTTTTATGAAGATTGTTCAGCCTTATTATTGTTCATAGAGCAAATAAGGAAAAAATTAATGTCAGAAAGATAAATGGGCAAAATGTTATCAATGGGAGCTCCATATATTGAAATGAACTTGCCTAAATATCTTCTGTTATATAAGTGATTTTTTTTAATAACATCTCATTGTGTTCCCTTTGGACTCAGCTCAGGAATCTACAACACAGAGTTGCTTCTGCAGTTACTTGTGATGAAGAAAATCAGTCATAAAATTGCTTATTAAAGGGATGAAATAGACACATCCTTAGACTCTGGGCCTTCCAGAGGCATTTTAGAAATGCATTTACCATTGGGAAATATTCTCCCTCTTCTTTTAATTTTTTTTTTTGTTTTGTTTGGTTGGTTGGTTTTGGTTTGATTTGGTTTTTTGGCTTTTTTTACATTGGGGTTTTTTGTGTTTTGTTTGTTTTTGGTTTTGATTTTTTATTTTTTTCTTTTTTTTTTGGTTTTGTGGTTTGGGGGTATTTTGGTTTTTTTTGGGTTTTGGGGTTTGTTTTTGTTTGGGTGGTGATTATTTTAGGGTTTTTTTGGTGGATTTTTTTTTGGTGGATTTTTGTTTGATGGTTGTTTTTTTCCCTTAGTTTTGTTTTTATTTTTAATGTGTTATTCTCTTTTGCACATGACCTTCAACCCCAGCCTGTAAAGAGGTTAAACCAGTGATCTCTCTGTATCTTAACTCTCTCTTGTTACACTGTATTGTGCTGTTCTGAGCAGAAATTATATAAAGCAGCCTATGAGAAGCTCAAAGATAGGTACAGCGTTATTGTGGATGATCCCAGGAATCTGCTGGCCAAGTGGGGCAGCACTCTGAGCAGTCAGGTACTGTGGGGGCACCTGGAGCAGCTCTGTGGGCCACCTCCACTGCCAGCAGTGTCACAGCCCTGTGATATTGTCATGTTCCTTCACCTGGTCACTCAATCTCCATCCTGCCACCCAAAAAGGAGCCACTTTTTGTGTGAGCTGCTCTGTCCATCTGTCCTGTATGTACTTCCATTATTGTGCATCAATGGGCATCAGGAATCCCATCCCTCTGGAAGCCTCTGGAGAGGTTCTAAAAAATGCATTTATTGTTTTATTACCTCTCTTTTCAAATCTTCTTACTCATTTCTAGATAAAGCTACAGGGACGCGTTTGCTTCAATCTCTGATTTACTCTCATCTCCCCCCAGAAATTCATAATTTCCTTAATGTGAGAGCAGGAAAATTTGTTAATATTGGCTCTTGGCAGTGTTAAATATTCAGATGTGAATTGTATGCACACGCGGATGAATACATACAGCACCTTGCCTAAATCTCTCCACTCTCCAAGTGCCTGGGATCTAGTGCTGTGTCGTTGTTCATGTTGTTCATGGGTCTCTCTTGTCCTTGGTTGCCATTTGCATGGACAGAAAAGCTATAAATCCTTTGCCAAGATGCTCCTGCAGCACGGATGCAATGAAATTCTGAGGCCAGATATGCTGACAGCACTCTACAACACATACCTGTGGAGCCAGGTAATCTGCAGAGCTGCTGCTCTGGGACACCTTAGATACCCACTGTAGCTGCTTGGACTTGGCATATTTACTGCTCCCTCTAGTTCCATGGATTTCAGACCCCAAAGCTTCCTCAATGTGCTTAATGCTGGCTGTGATGAGATAAAACAGAATATCTGAAACGATATTTGCTGTCACTTGGACATTGCTCAGCTGAGCCTGTCCCCATTTTCTCCTTTCATTATAAAGAGTTGGTGTGTATTTCACGTATTTGTATAAAAAAAACAACTTTCCATGCATTTCAGATATTGGATGTTAGCTCTTTCTGGTATTTCCCTCACCCAGTTCTCGTTCTGACACCATTTCTTGGCCTGGCCACCTTTGATAGCCCCAGTTCCTTAATTCAGGAAGAAGATGATGGATTTGCCAGGGAGATTCCAACATTTATCTCCCACTGTTGCCCAGAATGGTGTCAGACACAGAACAGTTACTTCTGCTCTGAAATCACAGCTGCTGGCAGTCACCTCACCCTTTGCAGGGGGGGAAATCATTCCTGATCCTGAATTAGAATATAAATGACAGGCTGGAAACGCAACAGTGGAAAACAGTTCTGTCAGAGGGAACTGCAATTCTTTGTTACTGCCCGTGCCAATAGTGACATTCTTCAGTAACAAATTACTGAAGGTCTTCCAGATGGTTTTGTTCCATTTTTCTGTGGATTTCTATTCTTTCACTAAAAACTCCTTGCAGGTAACTTTGAGTATGTTTGGATTCAAAAAAAGGAGTGTCTGACCTGCATGTCCCCCTGAGCTCACTTTGTGTTATCATTGATTATTTGTTCATCATTTCTCATATTTTGTCCGTCGCAGTCCCATTTCAAATGCATGGTTTTATTTTCTGATAAAGGGTAGAGCATGAAAATTCTTTTTTTAAAAACTATGTTCTAACCTCTTCCAGCTGCTTTGAGGCTGCCTACAATGAATTCCCATCCTTGGTGAACCTGTTCCCCCTGAACTCTGTGAAAAAAGGTTTAGAAACCTGAGCAGGGCAAGGTGATCTTTAAGAAAATCATTACCAGGGCACAAATCCTGCTGCCAAAGCCTTGAAGATATTCTGGCATTGGGATCTATTTGGTAATGCTTTTATCTCCTGCTGTGTGAGATGATTTACATTTCTCTTCACTCTGATCACAGAATCATTAAGGTTGGAAAAGACCTCCAAGATCACCAAGTCCAAGTTTCAACTGGATATGAGTATTTAAAAATGGGATATTGTCCATTATGAAATTTAAAAGTCTCTGCTCTGCAAGGATTGATTTTTTTTTTAGCTCAGTCCTGGAGATTTTAACTTGAAATAACCATAAAATTGATCAGACAAACAAACAGGCAGCCTCCTAGGCAAGGAAGGGGTTTGCAATTCAGCTCAAGATGCATGTTCTGCTTTCTTTGGCTTTGTGGGAGGGTTTTGCAATTTTATCCAGGGATATATTCCCACCTCTGGAAGAGGTTTCCTCCTGCTCTGTGTGATAAACTTAGAGTCTTTCCCCATCTCCAGATTCAGTACAAGAAGGACTATGAGAAGAAGAAAGGCAAATACACCACGGTTCTGGATACTCCAGAATATCTGCGGACCACAAAGGTCAACAAACAAATCAGCGACGTAAGTGTGGGTCCTTTGGGATGGGATAATCGCCCCCAGGAGATTTCCAGCTGACACCAGGGAGTCCAAGAAATAATCCAACCCCCAATTTGTCCCTCCAGATTATTTACAAGCTGGAATACAACAAAGCCAAGCCCAAGGGCTACACCACCATCCAGGACACGCCGATGCTGCTGCACGTGCGCAAGGTCAAGGACAGGATCAGTGACGTGAGTAAATCCCCTGTGGCATCCAAGCCACACAAAATTCACTTTTTGACTTGATGGCCAACGTTTGTAACTCCCATGTAACACTGTCAGGGAAAATCATCACCTTCCTAGACCATTCTGGCCTGTAAAAGTCTTATCTGTGTTCAGTGCTTTTTCGAAACCCAGTTTTTCAGGAAGTTTTTCGTAGAATTTTCTTCTGGAGCTCTTGGAACTTTTTTTTTTGCTGGGACAAACCGCCCCTCACTAGAATGAAAGGCCATGAGCTGGAAGTGGTCTCTAAATCATCATTTTGGAGAGGGTTTTTCTGGTTTTTCTTCCTCTATTTTTTTTTTTTTTTTAGGCTTGAATAAAATATTTCATGTATTGCTGTGTTTATTAATTTCTTATATGGATAATGTGAATATATAAGGTAAATATCCTGATCTAAAATAAATATGTTTTGATTCTGGGACAATAGAAAAGTAAGAAGGAGAGAGGAAGGAAGAGGGAGTGGATAGAATAATATAGAATTTAGGACTCCTGCTCCTAATTCCTTCTCCTGCCCTTTCTCTCTGTCCTTTGTTTTGCTGTTCCTTAGGTATCCATAAATGAGGATACTGAAACTTCTGAAAGTCAGTGTAGAGATTGCCAGAATAAGCACCCTGAACCTCATCCAGATGCTCCACATATTTCTGCAGAATTAGTAAATCCAGGAGGAAAAATAAAGTTTTTTATGCAGATATTAAAGTGGATCATTGAGAGACAGAGATGTGAATTGAAGGACATTTTTTAAGTTCCAAGCTGAGTGCTGAGATTCTCTGAAGGAGTTTTCAGTTAGTGTAACTATCAGAAAATAAGTTTCTTCAAAGGATTTCTTTTGGCTGCAAAAAACCTAGAAATATTCAGAATTACTGGTCATGAATAGATTTTTTTTAATCTTAGTCTGTGCCTCGTGTTGAGTTAAAACTGCCACATTTTCTATTTAAAGAGAAGTGCTGCTGGAGAGCACCCTCCTTCAGGCAGGTGTTTGATATCAAGTTGTATCCATAGAATTTCTTTTTCATGGAATCCCAGAATTATTTAGGAAAAGCCCTCCAAGACCATCAAATCCAAGCTGTGCCCAACCCTCACCTCATCACCATCCCAGAGCCCTGATTCTGATTTTCTGAGTGCCACCTCCAGTCATTCTCTCCTCTTAAGATTTTATCCAGACAGGAGCAATTTTAATTAAGTTTTTCATATCTTGATGCTTTTCTCATTGATGCTGGTATGATCTTTGTAAAAATTTTTACATCTCTGTCTTTCTTTAGCTGAAATACAAAGAAATGTATGAGAGGAGCAAATCTCGCTGCAACGTCGTGGCAGATTCAGTTCACATCAAAACTCCCAGACATGCCTACAAACTGAACAGCAACGTGAGTTCTGTCCTGGTCATGTTTTCATTTTATTCTGAAGGCTGTTGGGAACTGGTAGTGGAAGCCACAAGGAATTATTTCCACCAGAAATTGTTCCACAAGAAATTAAATTCCGCTGAATTTTTTGGGCATGGCTTCTTAATCCTTACGCTGCTGGAATAAAATGTGGTTTAGTTTATTTCATACTGAAGTGCTCACTCTGGTGAGTTGTCCTTGAGGTCCTTGTATGTCACACATCCTGTTCTTCCAGCTGTCCTCTGTTTTCCTGGCAGAGACACAACTGTCCCAGGAATTCTGTGGATGATGCTCTTAGAGACACAGCAAAGCTTCATGAAAAACTTTCCTGTGTTTTCTGCTATTGGTGGCCAACACTCATTTCAGTAGGAAGGACCTGAAAGCTCTCCCCTTCTCCAAAGTCAGGACATCATTTCAGTCCTTCATATTCCTTTCTCCACCTTATTCCTTTCTCTACCTTCATTTTCCTTTCTCCACCCAGCAGTGGAAAAACTGCAGTGGCTGAGCTGTGCCTGACCCAGGGAAAAGCCCTAATCTGGTGTAGATACATTTTCTTACCTCTTCTCACAGACCAGCAGAGACCTGGCCTCTGTGTGTTGTGTGCAAAGTCCCCAGTTTCCAACGAACTCTTCCTGTTTGGTTTTTCCCTGTACACAGCTGGATTACAAGAAGAAATATGAAGCAGCCAAAGCCCACTGGCACCTGATCGCTGACAGGCCTGACTTCGTCCAAGCAGCCAAGTCCTCTCTGCAGCAGAGTGATGTAAGAAAATCAGAATATGCTGAATATCCCATTTTCCCATCTCTCCTATTCGGAATTTTTTAAAAATTGGAGAAGATCGGAGACTCACTTACTTTATCTTTTATTTTTTCTTCCTGCAGTACGAATACAAACTGGACCGGGAATTCCTCAAGGGCTGCAAACTCTCTGTCACAGATGATAAAAACACAGTGTTGGCCCTAAATAATGCCATCCTGGCCAGTGATGTAAGCACTGAACTCACCTGTCCTCTCCAAGTTCTCTACTACCACTTCTCTCACTGCTTAACTGTTCTATTGCAAATATGATTGGATTAACAACGAAGCTTTGAACAGTTTTCTCAGTCACACTTCATCATTTGATTTATTTATTTAACAAATTGACTGAATAAATTTGAATAAATTTGGTCTTGTAAAAGCCACTGGCCTAGTTCATGGATTAAATGAATATTCAAAGTTAACGTGGCCTGAACACCCCTAGACCTTACACCCAGGTGCATCTCTGCATTCCTGGTATTGAAATGGAAGAAAATATCTGGGAATAGCACAAAATATCTTTAATAATAAAACAAAATATCTTTAATAATTACTGACAGTATGTTAATATTCAGTATATTAAAAAAATTCCAAGTGAGAGCCATAGGAGTGCATGGACTAGGCTGTAAAATGTCAAAATACGGGATTTTCTGCAAAACTTTCCACTAAACAAACACAACTGTGCTAATTACTTTTTGTTCTGCCAGAAGACAAAATGCACATTATTTAAACTGATCGTCTTCCTTCCTGCTAGATAAAATACAAAGAGAAGCACAACAAAGCCCGTGGGACCTACCACGTTGTCCCAGACACCCCTCAGATCCTGCTGGCTAAGAACGTCAGCTCTCTGGTGTCTGAGGTAAGACATTCATTTATTGATTAATCTGGCTTCGTTCCATCCTGGAGCTGCTGGGTTTAACCTGCTTCTCCCCTGTGCTGGCAGAATAAGTACAAAGAACAGAGCAAGAAGCAGCTGCCCCATGGCTCTTTCACCACCCTGCCCGAGACCAGGGACACCGTCCACGTGAAGGAGGTGACCAAGAACGTCAGCGAGGTGAGTTCAGAGCCAGCTCATCATCTCCAAAGCTGAGCTTTTCTAATCCGAGCTCCAAAAGCTGCAGCCAACGCATTTTTGGGAATGAGGTGGCTCCTCTTTATCCACCTACAGCAGTTTCAGGGAGCTTTTTTCCAAGTTTCTGTAGCATTTCTCTCCACGTGACATTAAAAACTAACACGGGGCCCTTGTTGCTCTTGCCAGACAAACTACAAGAAGAAGTTTGTGAAGGAGAAAGGGAAATCCAATTATTCTGTCATGCTGGAGCCTCCTGAGGTGAAACATGCCATGGAAGTCGCTAAAAACCAGAGCACAGTAAGTTTGCCTCCTTTTTCCATTAACTTTGTAGGTTATGTAAGCAAATTCAGTGGGAAAAACCCGAGTTTGTGGATTTCTGAATTTCCTCCCAGCCTCCGTGTTCGGGTGTGATTTTGAAAGATAAAGATACAAATATTTACAAATATAAAATTGCACTGAAATAAGGGATTTGTATTTAAATCCCATTGTAGGATTTCAAGTAATCTGGTGGAAATCACATCTAATAATTTATTTCATCCTTTCAAATACAGGAAGAATTTCCCATTTTTATTTCTTCACTTGTAGACAGCTTGCAAAACCAGATTATTCCCAGATCCGTTCCTTGGGAAATGATTTCCAAAACAAACCCATGCACTTCTCAGCAACGTTGCTGTGTCCTTTATTCATGTACATTCATATTTATTTATTCATATATATATTCATATATTAATTTCTTTATTCATATTCATTCACGTATTCCCCATGAATAAACCTCATTAATTTTCTTTCCTCTGTCTTTTTCCATGGATTAGATTGAATACAAGAAAGATGCCAAATCCAAACTCCACTACACACCTATTGCAGATCGACCAGATATTAAGAAAGCGACTCAGGCTGCCAAGTTAATCAGCAATGTGAGTGGTTTTAAGCCTTCTGTATAATCCTTTAGCATTAATTTAATTACAGAATCCAGTAGAATAATTAGAAGGGGATCTCCTCACTCCTAAAGGATTTATTTCTTTTGTTAGATTGAATATAAGAAGCGTGGAGCAGCAGGTGTGGGTGTGACCATGCTGGGACGTCCTGACATTGAGCTGGCCAAGGAGGTGTCCAAACTGACCAGCCAGGTAAGGGCAGAATGAAAACTTGGTGAAACTCAAACCAGGGAGAGAAATGAGACATCAAATTAATTTACAGAGTGATGTCACGATTATAATTGAAATTATTTCTGAATTAGGGGAAAAGGGAAAGGAAGGGAATGTGGTGAAGTAAAAATCTAATACCAATACAAAGTATTTCTTTGTTAAACTTTTCTACTCTCATTAATGGAGATATAAAACCTCCTTAAGATGATGCTGTGACATAAATACTGAAGCTGAAGTGTTTGCCCTGTTCTTTTTTAGCTCTTTTGGGCATTGGCTTTACCAGAACCAGCCTTAACCTGATTCTTACTTTCCATCC
The DNA here is from genome assembly GCA_013390105.1 of Tichodroma muraria. Classification (NCBI taxonomy): domain Eukaryota; kingdom Metazoa; phylum Chordata; class Aves; order Passeriformes; family Sittidae; genus Tichodroma; species Tichodroma muraria. The sequence continues at coordinate 29,322 of WAAG01005980.1, forward strand.
TTTGAATGGACACTTGGTTTCTTCCAGCCACTTTCTTTTTTCCTTTGTATCTTTAAAAGAATCTTGTGCCAGGACCTCAATCCCTCTTGGTTCTTTCTCACCCCTTCATGTCTGAATTCTGTATTTTTGCCTTTCTGACCTTGCTTTCTTGCTGCTGGTTGTAGGCAGAGTACCTCAAACAACACATGAGAGGCCACGGAGCTGCTTCCTATGACACCCCCTGGATGAGAACCTTTAAGAAAGCAAATATGCTAAGTAGTCATGTAAGAGAATTTTAATTAACTGCCATTAATGCCATTGTTGTGCATCTGTCTCTTGCTGGCATAATTATCTTGCAATTCTGCAGCACCACATGAAGCTTTAAATGTCATTCTGCCCTTCATAATGGTTTTGGAGCCTCCAGGGGTTTTTTCATGGAAGGTTTCAGGGCACTCACTTAATTTGAAAACTCACCTTTTTCACCCAAAAACATAAAATTTGAGCTGTTATTGTCCAAAAAATGCAAAAAAAACCAGGGAAATATATGTGTAAATATATGTGTAAATATATGTGTAAATATATGTGTATGACCAACATGAACAATGGTAATTTGCAGTGAACAGCCACCAGAACTTCATTTTAACTCTTCAAAATTCGATTAAAACTTCATTTAAACTTTAATTAAACTACTTTATTGGCTGGAATTTCCTAATGGAAGAGCAGGCTCTGACTGAATCAGTCCCACTGAGAAGTGCAGCCTGTACCAGTTTGAGGGCTCATCGTTTCTTAGACTTCTTCCCATATCAAAACCTTTGGAAAATAAAAAAAACAGAGCCTGGGTTGCCCATCTGGAAGTGGCAGCAGACAGGTCTGTGCCACTTCAGTTTTACACATGTATTCCCAAGTGAAAAAAAATAGGGATTTTTTTTTTCCCATGTCTGGCTGTGTCTGCTGCCATGTTTGGATGTTGGAATGTCCACGACGTGTTTGCAGGAAAGCCAAGGATCTCCTCAGGACAACCAACGATTCTTAAACTGATCTACAAGAAAAAGAAGAAGTTCTGTATGTTCCCATTCAGTGATGAGATCCTGGTTTTCCGTTCTTTTTCCACTCTTGGTCTTTTAAACATTCTTTGCTGAGGTAATTTTGGTTCTGAGGGAAAATGAGCTGCCGGAGGGGCAGCGAGGGAGCAAAGAATGGTTGGCATCATCTTTAACAGTTGTTTTTTCTCTTGGACATCTCATCTCATAAATTCTGTACAGCATCATGTCCACTTTGTTTATCCAGTTGAGTTTTTTAGCTGGATTTTGTCTGTCTGGCTTGCTTGCTTTTAATTTTGCATTGATCTCCCAGCAACTCTTCTTTTGGGTTTAAGAACCTCTCATTCCTGTTGATATTCCTGTGCCTCCAGGCTGGATCTGCTGGATTCTGATGGCTCACATTGTTGTGTTTGACCTGGCTGAAGCTGATGTGGTTTGGAAGTGTTACTAAAACTCTTTCAGAACCTAATTAATTATTTAGCATTAGTAATTAATTGTGTCACTGCTCTGTTTGTGATCGTTTATGTCCTCCTTTAATCCAGACAGAACACACTGTGTTCATAACAATGGATAGAAAATATTTGATGTATTGACATCTTCAGTGCTCTGAAGTCTTGAGGGTTTTAAAGCTCTTATTTCTCCAAGAAGTGTGTAAAAATTTCTTCTAAACACTCTTTCATATACTCTTACATTATTGCATTTTATATATTAATGTCATAATTATATAACATATCATTTTCTTGTATTTTACTCATTATACCTGTCTCTGTCTTTGTGAAACATCTTAAATCAATGGACTATCCCCATCAAGTGAAAAACTCTCCACCTCCAAGAGTCAGAATTCTGGCAACACAATTCTCTTGGCTCTTTTATTTTTACAATGAGGAGACGTGACCTTTGCACTGGAAGAAAAATTGCAAGTGATATCTTGTAAATGCCAGATAGATGTAGAATTTCTTCCCATGTCAGGTCATTTATGAAATAATCTTTATTCCAGTGGACACCTTCGAGTTCCTGCCCTTCCGTTCTTCTCCCACCCGGCCCCACTGAATCAGGGCCCCTCTGCAGCCAAACGAGCGAGTCCTGCAGAGCAGCTGTGACACCTGGGTGTTCTCTGTTTAGGTGAAATACAAGGAGAACTTTGCCAAAGAGTTGGGTAAAAAGCCAAAATATGATTTGAAGGAGGCCAAAATCTACAAGACCCTGAAGGACGCCCACAACATGGCCAGCGAGGTACGTTCGCTTTTCCTGCGAGGAAATCCCATCCTGCTTTCCCAAATCCCTCCTTTGGGTGGTTGGAACCTCCCCCAGGCCAGGCTGGCCCAGCAGGGCCCTCTCCTGATGGCTTTGACCCTTATTCCCTGCAGGTGAAGTACAAGGCAGACCTGAAGAAGCTGCACAAGCCCGTCACGGACATGAAGGAGTCGCTGCTGATGAACCACGTGCTGAGCACGAGCCAGCTCGCCAGTGCGGTAAGCTCCGGGTGATCCCGCGGCTCCCAGGGGTGGGAGTGCCCTTGGGAATTCTCTGCTAACTCCTCCTGTAACAGCTGCTCCCTGTGGTACCTCCATGGGCATCACCTGGTAGTGATCTCTTCCTCTGGTTCCTAATGGTTCCTCCTTAACCGGCGGCTTCCCCGCGTCTGTGCTCTGGGAAGGGAAATCTTCATTACCTGGGCAGCTGCTGATGTTTCAAACACTGATCTTTTTTACTGGATTGGTTCTTGATCCCATTTTAACTGATTGCAGAACTGCTAATGTTTTAAATCCTCTGATAATTTTTACTGGATTGGTTCTTGATCCTGTTTTTAACTGATTGCACTACACTAACAAATACATTTTTAAAATTTTTTTTCCTTTTTTCTTTGCTGATTACTGTATTTAATATTTTTTATTTTTATCTGTTTGTTGTTTTTCTTTTACTTCATGTTTGTTTAACACTCCCCTATTGTAAATCCACATAATTGTGCCTAACAAAATAATTGATAATGAGAAAAGGCAAAACCTTTAATTACCTGGTGCAGCCTTTTCATTACCCACTGTGTTTTCTCCCTTCTCTTTTTCTTCTTTTAATCCTGGTTTGGACAAAACCTTTGTTGCAATCCAAATGACCATAAAAAAATAACTATTCCCACACTTCTTTAACCGCCAGTATCAATTCTAAACTTCTTGGTTTTTGTTTTACTTCTTGCATTTCTAATTTCTCTCTGATGTTCCATTGAAATGTTGCTTTGATTGGACCTAAGAAGTAAATTTGCTGAGGGATTTTTTTTTTTGATTGAGATGATTTTTGACACCTTCCCTTCAGTACCAGTACAAGAAGCAATATGAGAAGAGTAAGGGTCACTACCATGTGGTGCCAGATAATCTTGAACAGGTTCATCTCAGGGAAGCCTCAGAACTCCAGAGCCACGTAAGTTGGACGTGTGTTTGTCATTATCCCAACTCAAACTCCATCAAAACCCTCCCAGAAAATCCTCCAGGCTGGGACATCCCCTGTGCTTCCCTGCCCCAGCAGCTCTGCTCACTGGGGAAGGATCCAGGGAGCAAATGCTGCACATTTCCAAGTTCAGAACACATAAAATACACAGATAAAATCTCCCTGTGATTCCTTCATTCCGGAGCCAATTCCCGTTGCTCGCCTCTGCTGTACATGGATCTTTTTACACAGGATCATACATTTCTCAGAGGGAATTTTCTCTGGACATAAAAGGACCTGGGAATCACAGAAACTGGGAACTGAAGGAATTAGGGTTGTTGCTGACAGTGGATTTCCAACTGCTTCATCCATTCCATGATCCAAAGGAGAGCTCTGCTGTCCTTTCCTGCATCCAAAATGGCTTTAACCAAAACGATAAGCATGCCTGGAGCTTTTCCCTCTGGAATGAAACAGTGGATCACTCCAGAGAAATTCATAGTCTGCCTTGGTCTCTGATCCTTTCTGTTCCAAGTATTTACTGGCTGTAAAGCAAGAGAGGAATTACTGCAAGAACACCAAGGGCCACAGCTGATTGTTCTGATGGTTGGCACAGAATTCCAGAATGGTTTGGGGACAGTCAGGATTATCCAGACCCACCCCTGCCTTGGACAGGGACACCTCCCACTATCCCAGGCTGCTCCAGCCTGGCCTTGGACACTTCCAGGGATGTTCAAGGCATGGAAAGGCAGAAAGGTCACATAGCAAAGGACCATCAGGAAATGGTTTTTAATCAGGTTGTTGTTAATGAGGTTGTAATTAATTTTTAAGTCAGTCCTTGTTGCTCCAATTTGGGATCAGGCTCTGACTTAGCCACAGCATTACCTCATTGAGTGCTCTGAAAATCTGGATAATAGAACTTGAAGCAGGAATTTCTTCATCTTTCTGGACATTTTACTTCCTGGACACCACATTTTACATTTGCTGATCAATAATACAGGTTTCAGGAAGGCAAACTGCATTAGACATTCAATTTTTATCACAGAACTGTTGATAGTAGGCACATAATTCAGTCTCTGATTATTTAGGAAGGTGACTTTCTGTCTTTTCTTCTCAGGTGAAATACAGAGAAAAGTATGAGAAGGAAAAAGGAAAACCCATGTTGGACTTTGAAACTCCCACATACCTGACTGCAAAGGAGTCTCAGCTCATGCAGAGCGAGGTAAAATCAATACTGATAGGCTGAAAAACTTTAAAATTTCTTTTATAAAATCTTCTTTTTATAAATTAATCTTAGGGATTTAACAGGCAATTCTACTTGCACCTTGTGCACGCTGATAGACTGAAAAATTATAGTTATTTCAGATTACTTTATGACGGTTGTTAAATGCTGCACTGAGCATTCATGACACTTTCCTGTCATGAAATGAGTTTATCTGTAATTTTTTATGAGTAAATGAAGCTTAAACAAGTCTTTGAGTAAGAAATGTGGTACAAAATTAATTTCACTTTTGCAACACAGTGTTTGTGTATTATCACAGGACACAGAAAGCGCTCTGCTTCTTTTTTTCACCTCAGAACTTCATTTTTGAGAAGCTCTTTTATTCCCTGCGTGTCTCTGCTGTCACAGGTTCTCCCCTGACCTGTCATTTTCTTTTCTTGAGCAGTTTTTTTGTGTTTATTTGAAGTTTATTCCTGTTCTGGCCCGGATGGAGGCTGCAGAGCAGCTGTGTAAGGCCATTCATCTTTGTGGTACCTTTGAATGCTTTCTCTGCATAGATAAATGAGTAGAAAAATAAAAAATGAAGGCAGGATCAGGTCCCATTTCCATAGAAAGCAATGAGCTGCTTCACAAGTTTTAGTGGGAACAGGATTTAGGAGCCCATTTAGCATCAACTGTACCCCAGTGACATTGACGCCCTCCCAGCTTTGCGCATAATGAAAATATTGTGATAAATATTTGCTATTTTTCTTTTTTTTTTTTTTTCCCTTCTTTTTCTTCTTCTTGCTCTCATTAGAAAGAATATAAGAAGGACTTTGAAGAGTCCATGAAGGGCAGGAACCTCACTGGCCTGGAGGTCACACCATCCCTCTTACATGTCAAATACGCCACCAAAATAGCGAGCGAGGTACCAGCTCCAGCTCCTCTGGACTTCTTTCCTCTGCCTCCTGCAGCACTTCCAGCATTCCCAGTTCTTCTTCCCCACTCTCCTGCCCACCCACACTGAGCATGTTTACATCCATTTTGTGCTGTCAGCTAATTTGCCATGGACATTTCTTCCTTGTCCTTTAACCGTATTTGCTGCCCCTCTCTGACTTCCCTCAGCCTAACTGGTCCATATGTGTGTGCCTTGGCAATTTATCTTCCACAATAATCCCTAAATTTTGTTGGAGTAGTTCTTCCATAACCCTCTACAAAATTCTTTCTTGTTTTCCAAATTTCCTTTTCTGGTTTTTTTTTTTTTTTTTTTTCTTTTGGAGCTTTTGGAATTCTTTTTTCTTTCATTTTCTTTCATGATTTTTGCAACAAAGTCGGTAGAGTGTAAAACTGCCTTTGGTCTGGCTTTGCAGTGATTTTCTTTCTCCTTCTCCTGCAGAAAGAGTACAGGAAGGATCTGGAGGAAGGAGTCAAAGGGAAAGGACTGACAGCCTTAGAGGAGACTCCAGACATGCTGAGAGCCAAGAATGCCACTCAGATCCTGAACGAGGTATGGAGGAGCTGCTTGGAAAATGCAGTGGATGGAACAGCCTCCAACTGCCCTGGCAGGGACACCTCCCACCATCCCAGGCTGCTCCAAGCCCCGTCCAGCCTGGCCTTGGGCACTTCCAGGGATACAGGGGCAGCTTCCCACAGCTTCTCTGAGAATTCCAGCCCAGCCCCTCCCCAGCCTCCCAGCCAGGAATTCCTTGTCAATACCCCACCCATCCCTGCCCTTCCACTGGTATGAACTTCATCATTCCCTAGAAAGTCTTGAGTAGAGGGCAGGAAAGAACATGGGTGAGGGACTAAAGATCAAAGTGGACTTTTAAGAGAGGTCTTTCCTGGGTTCACTATCACTCTCAGGAATTCAGATGGGAAACAGGGGCTGGGATCAACAGTTACTCAAGGGACTCATTAATTAGTTAGTCAAGGGACTAAACCAAGACTGAAGTCATGAAGCACAAACTGAAATAATCTGAAATGAAATAATTTGTGTGCATAATTATGAGTTGATATTAGAGGTATTCCTGATTTGGGACTGATGGTGTTCCTGGCTAGGATGGGCACTGTTCTTGGCTGGGATTGATGATTTTCCTGGTTTGGGATGGGCACTGTTCCTGTCTGGGATTGATGGTATTCCTGGTTTGGGATGGGCACTGTTCCTGGTTAGGGATTGATGGTATTCCTGGTTTGGGATGGGCACTGTTCCTGGTTTGGGATGGGCACTGTTCCTGGTTTGGGATTGATGGTATTCCTGGTTTGGGATGGGCACTGTTCCTGGCTAGGATTGATGATATTCCTGACTGGGATGGGCACTGTTCCTGGTTTTGGATGGGCACTGTTCCTGGTTTGGGATGGGCACTGTTCCTGGTTTTAGATGAGCACTGTTCCTGGTTTTGGATGAGCACTGTTCCTGGTTTGGGATTGATGGTATTCCTGGTTTGGGATGGGCACTGTTCCTGGTTTGGGATTGATGGTATTCCTGGCTGTGATGGGCACTGTTCCTGGTCTGTGGCTGTGAACCCGAGGCCCCTGCACCCTTCCCATGCCCATGCCCATGCCCCTGTTCCCTGCAGAAGGAGTACAAGAAGGCCTTGGAGCTGGAGATCCGCGGGAAGGGCCTGTCCGAGCTGGCGCTGGAGACGCCGGATTTCGTGCGCGCCAAGAACGCCACCGACATCGCCAGCCAGGTCTGTGGCACCCCTGGCTCGGGGAGCTGCTCTTAAAGGAAAACTCAGATTTTTTTCTGGCTCAACCCAGTGTGAGTCGTTGTGCAGAGACGATCGAGGCCCCTAAATGTGAGCTTTGCCCGACAGATCAAATACAAACAATTGGCAGAAATGGAGAAAGCCAACTACACCAGTGTTGTTGATACTCCAGAGATTATTCATGCCCAGCAGGTCAAGAACCTTTCCAGCCAGGTATCTTGAGTGAAGCAATTAATCCTGCTCATGTGGGAACTCCAGGAAATACTAATTAAACACCCAAATAACCACCTCTCACAACCTTCAGGAGGCACCAGGCAACAAATCTTTCCAGAGCTCTGGAATTCTACGGCAATAATCAAATTAATTTTACTGCTGTGTCGAGTGACACAATAATTTCTCTTGCTTTGCGGAGCTAATTCTTTTTTATGCAGATTCTTCTTAATTTTCTACTCCTCAATAACCTGCTGTCTAAAATAAAACTTGCACAGAGGCATAATCTCAGTTTCTATCAGACAGAGAAGAACTCGCATCTCCACAGAAATGGGCACTACTCAACAATCAATAACTCCAGTTTGTTTCTTGCTGCTTTTGTGTTTTCTATTTTAATCCATTTGGGGTTTTCCATCAGAAAAAATACAAGGAAGATGCAGAGAAGAGCATGCCCTACTATGTGCCCGTGGCTGACACACCAGAAATGCAGCGGGTCCGAGAGAATCAGAAGAACTTTAGCGTGGTAAGTCCAGAAGTAAATAAAAAAAGGCCCATATTTTTCTCATTTTTGAAAAAAAACTGTGAGGGAATTTGTACAGCGTAAAGTTAACATTTGACATTTTCCCATTTCCCAGCTCCAGTATCAGTCAGACCTACAGAACAGTAAAGGAAAAGTCACAGTGGTTCAGGACACCCCAGAAATCCTGAGGGTGAAGGAAAACCAGAAGAATTTCAGCTCGGTATGGTCACCTTTGTCTTCACTCCTCAGCCCAAAAAAGAGAGTTTAATATCTTTAATAAAATCACAATTTTTTTGGTGCTTCTCCTACAGGTACAGTAGATTTAGCTGGGCTTTATAAAGTGTTTTTCCTGCTGTTTTTGTGGGGTGATTGCCCTCTTTCACAGGCAGAGCTGTGATAGAGTTAAACAATCCCTCTTTAAATTAATGTAATTATTATCCCTTTCCTTTGTGCTGTTCCCATGCCAGTCCCTCCCTGTCCTGCTGCCCCTCGTGCTCTGTGTGCCTGAGTTCTTGCCCAGTTGCCATCAAGTGCCTCAAGTCTCCTGTGGCATTTTGCCTCCAGCACCATTAACAAAGTACAAAGTGGAAAATATTTGTATAAATTGAATTAGAGCAAATAATGACCTTCAATCCTAAAATTAGTTTTGATTATGGAATTACGGAATGGGTGGAAGGGATCTAAAGCTTATCTTCTTCCATCCTGCCATGGGATGCCACTCCTTCCACTAGCCCAGGAATATTCTACTGAAATATATTTGATAATTCGATTTATTTTATAAATTACCTTCTACTTAAAAAGCATTAAATATAAAAAATCAGCTCTTTTTTTCCCCAAATGGTGCTCACTTTGGACACTTCAGAGAGGCAGCCACCAGAGTGGATCCTCTGGGCTTTCAGCTGCTCCGTTGTGTCCAAACTCAGTGTCTGGGAGCAAGAATGTTGTGTTTTGGATGCTTAACCTTGTTGTCTTCATTCTAAACGTTAAGATTTTGTATAAAGAAGATATTGGAACTGGAACCACAATTGAAAAGACCCCAGAGATGCAGAGAGTTAAACGAACCCAGGATAATATCAGCTCGGTACACAAGAATTGGTTTTTAATACTCACTCTACTGCTGCTAATTCAACTTGAAATAATATTTCTTTTTATATTTTTCTTTCCTTTACATCTTGCTAACAGTGGTTTGGCAATAACCCACCCAGTTAAGGGTGACTTTCTGAAAGTTTTTTTGCCCATCCTTGTTACTTTAACAGTAACCTCTCTAATGATTAACATTCCATTTGTTACTCACAACCCATTTCTAAACTGTGAAAGCTCTTGCTGGCAATTTGATCTCCTCCCAGATATAGTTTGGACAGAAAAAAAAGAAATATTTAGGTGGGAAGGGATGTGTTGAAATCATCTATTCCAACCCTGTGGCTCAGCTTTAGGATGAGTTGAGTTTTGAGGATCCCACAGGATGAAGATTCCACAACCTGTTCCAGGGTGGGACCATCTCCCAGGAAAATCTGTTTTACTCTGCTCAGACTGAACCTTCTGATGGTGATGTTTTGGTTTGTTTTGTCCTGGCAAACTTGGATGTTTTCTAAAAGGCCACAGCACTCTAAAACTGGAATAATTTTACCTATAAATTTATTTTCAAAGCTCCTAAACCTCCTCCGTGCTTTCTCTGAATGGTGGTGTCATTTAGTGTCATGCACTAACCCTGCAGCCAGTTTGTTCATGCAGAATGTGTTAAAAATGTTAAAAATGTTCTTGTGAAAGGCTTTTTTTGTGGTCAGCAAAGCAGAAATGCAATGGCACCGTCACTGCTGAAACATTGTGTGATGATTCTCACCTTTGGTAAACAGGAGGGATTCTTACACATCCCAAATTCTCTTTTGGTTGGTGGAAAGGCCAAATAGGTTTGAAGGCATTTATCTAGTTGTATAAAACCCTTTCAGTGCCATTCCCAGTGACTCCACAGCTGAATTGCCTTGTCATAGCTTCCTTGGGAAGGTGAGGGGAAGGCGGTGAAGTCCTTTAAACTTTCCCTCTCCACGAGATCAGGATAAGGCTCTTTATGAGCCTTTGAAAGCTTTCCTGGAAATCCTTTTCCTTTGCCTGACTCCTGTGCCCTTGCAGGTGAAGTACAAGGAGAGCATTGGGAAGGGGACTCCCATTCCTGACCTGCCGGAGGTGAAGCGCGTCAAGGAGACCCAGAAGCACATCAGCTCGGTAATGTCCCTGTTCCCTGCACACCAGCTCGGGAATTCCCTGCTCCCTGCACCCTCCGGGGCCCTGCTCCAGCCTTTTCCCCTTGGGAAAGCTCCAGCTCTCCCAAATCCCCGTGGCCAGTAGCAGGAAATTGAAATCTCTGGGTTTCACAGGGATTATCCCAATCAGTCGCTGCCTGTGTTTCTTCTGTGGCCTTTTCTGGACACAGAGCGAGGAACAAAAATTACCCAGGTTATGTGCTGGAGTTTGACTGGGAAAGAAAAGGATCAGGAAGACAGAACTCTGAGGGAAAAAACCCAACTGGAGCCCTTTTGTGTGACAATTATAAGGGAAAACAAAACCTTCCCATATCCAGTCCAGGGCAAATTTCCCAGCTCACTTATGGACAACTGAGTTGTTTTTTCAAATGATTCCTCATTTTTTTCTAACCTTCACCACAAGTCGTTTTCCCTGTAATTGATTTATTTGTTTCAATGACACCAAGCAGTGAAATTTCTTTTGTTAGTTTGTTTTGATGCAAATCTTGTTTCGGCACAAGGATTTTCCTGCTTGCAAGAAGAGCTGTGAGTGCGCTTGTCAGGTATTCCCACGTGGCTGGGGTTATTCCACAGGCATCTCCTTTCATGAAAAATACAATTTTAAAAAAATCAAATAACTACAGGTTAAATTAAACCTCATAACATGAGTGGTGGTACTTAGTTTTTGCTTCCTAGAGATTTAATCCAAAGTAAAATAGTGGTGCAAACAGACAGAAGCGAAAATGCATAAAGCCCACAATGAAGCCTTTGTGCACTGAACAATTCCAGAAAAGGATAAGCTGTTTATTAATCCCATAAAGAAATGCTGATAAGTAATTCTGTCATATTTCCTAAACTGAGATGAAAAGTAAAACATCCCTCTCGGGGTGGGCGCAGCAGAATATTTTAATTTGTGTCCTTTAAATGAAGACACATCGAAGGGAAATTACTCTGAGCTGGTGACTGTGCTGATAAAGCTCCCGAGGGCTGTAAATTGTATTTCTGTGTAATCCCAGTTTGTAACCCCAGTGAAGAGGTCAGGGGTGTCCCCACGGGTGCTCTGACCCTGCTGGTGCTTGTGTCCCACAGGTGTTGTACAAGGAGGAGCTGGGCACAGGCACCCCCACGCCCGTGACCCCAGAAATGGAGCGGGTCAAACGCAACCAGGAGCAGATTAGCTCGGTATTTCCAGCCTGCAGGAGTTATAACAACGGGATGTTGTTATAATCCTGTGCTCGTGACGCCCTTAACCTTGTTCTTCCTCAGGGGTTTAGTCCTGGCTGTGCCCTGGCAGGGTTTTAACTCATTGATCTTCCACTGTTTGTGCTTTCGGGGGATTTACACCTTCACGTGCTTTTCTTCTAAGAACAAACCCGCCTGAAAATAATCCTGGCATTTCCTGAGCTAAACTGGGCAGCAGAACATCCTTGTGGAGTTGTGGTGTTCCTCCTCACATTTGTTTTTCCCTGAGCCTTTATCTCCTCTCTGCAGTGACCCATTCACAGAATAATCCCCCACAGCCTCTTTCTTAATCCTTGCCTCGGGAACGAGTGTGCCATGAATCCCAAGCGATCCTAACTCTAAACACGGTCCCGTAACAGTGGGATTTGGTGGGTCTGGCCTGTGCTGAGCGGGGTTTTTGTGGCACTGCTGTTGTCCCTCACAGGTGTTGTACAAGGAAGGTTTAGGGGCTGGCACTGCCACGCCGGTGACGCCGGAGATGGAGCGGGTCCGACGGAACCAGGAGCACATCAGCTCGGTACTGAGGGACCACCACACCCTGCTCCCCTCCCGACCCCAACCCCCTGAACTCCTCCGTGTCACGTCCTGGGGCGTGCAGGGAGCGACCCTTCCTTCATCAAACCCCTCAAGCCCCGGCAGGGTCCTGATGCTTTCATTTCCCCCCCAATTTAACTCGCGCCGTTGCTCCAGATGGAAGATCTTAACCTCGGGAATTCAAGCACTGGAGCAGGGCCTTCTTTTGCTTCCGAAGGAGATATTCCTGGTGGGAGTGGTGTCGCTGCTCCTCAGGGGCAGAGTCCACCCTTCCAGCACCTCCGGCCTCAGCCAGCCAGTGGGAAATGGGCTCTCAACCCTGCCCGAGTCAAAGGCAGTGTTTGGGTTGGAAGCCCTGAGTGTCTCTGCCTGCTCCTGCCCTGCCCTGCTGGGGCTCTGCCGGGTCCCAGCGAGGAGCCCGGGTGGCATTCCCAGCTCCTGGCGCTGAGGGCACACCAGGAACACCCAGTGGAGATGGGAAAGTTGGAGCAGGGGTGAACTCCTGTCTGGAATTCCCACTCCCGACTCATCACTCGGGAGAGCACCGTGCCCCCACCTTCTTCTGCAGCTCTCTTTGGGTTTGGGCCCCCTTTGGGCCCCCTCTGCCCCAGTCCCGGTGGGAATTCAGCCCTGGCAGAGCCCCCGGGGCGGTGCCAGTCCCGGTGGGAATTCAGCCCTGGCAGAGCCCCCGGGGCGGTGCCAGTCCCGGTGGGAATTCAGCCCTGGCAGGGCCCCCGGGGCGGTGCCAGCCCGGGCTCCCTGCAGCTCCCTCAGCCTGGCTGAGGAGCTCCACGTTGCCCTTGCCAGGGAATTTCCAGGAGCCTTGGGCCCTGGCCGAGGTGACAGCAGCATCACCTGCTCGTTTTCCTTGAGGGTTCTTTGCTGAGCTTTGACCAAAGCAAAACTCTTCTTTATTTCACACTTTGCAGTTCCACAATATTAAATTATTTCTCTTCTCTCTGTCTTCCCCTTTCCTTCTATTTTATTTTATTTTATTTTTTATACTTCCTAACATCTAATCTAACCTGCCCTCTGTCAGTTTAAAGCCATTCCTCCT
>WAAG01005981.1:340-13744 GCA_013390105.1 Tichodroma muraria
TCAGCATTCATGTAACAGCTGTGAAAATATAATTAGTCCTTCCATCTCTATCCCACTGGGTACCAGTCACTGCTTCAGTGGTCTCTTTGGATAGGTTTCTGTCCTCTACTGGCCAGAGGTCAAGTTTTCCAGAAGCTAGTTGCCTGTATAAATTACAGTGCACATATTTTACATGTCATTGTAATGCCTTCTTTTGCCAGCATCCACTTCTTTGCAAATGTTCCATTTCCAAGCCATTTTTCCGCAAGCCCCAAGAGAAGTCATCAAACAAGCATGCTGAAAATTTATCCACAGGCATCAGAAATGCATATTTGGCTGATGAAGACATAGAGTTCATATAAACTTCAGTTTGGAATGCCTCTTCTTCCAAACAGCTAGTCCCATATGGCACCATTTGCTCAGGAAAAATAGGACCAGGGGAAATGTCTGAAAGCCCAGTACAAGAAGACACAGATTTCACACAGCTATTTCAGGGCAAGGAGAGAACTTGGTACTGTTCTGTTTACAGAATTTTCAGTGTCAGCATTTGGAGTACCAGTACAATTGAAGGCTGCAGGAGAGGTGCTGGGTAGTGAGAGACCAAAGGAGACATGATACATCTGCTTCTGGGTTTGGGTCTGAAGTCACAGTGTCAAGATTATGCTGAGACTTCCAGACGTCTCTTTGGAGGCAAGCAACTGAACAACTGCAAAAGTAGAAAAATTATCAGGATGATGTTTCTGCATTGTGATACCCTGGAATAAGTCCTGCTACTCCTTTATGTTCTGTCACAGTTATAAGGAGAGTACCAGCTGCCAGGCATAACAGCCCATCACATAAAACACAGGGAAGGACAACAATCCTCATGCCAGAAACAACTAGTTCTTTGGCATTTAAAGGAATATGAAACGGGCCAAGGGCAACATCCTGAGCTGAATGTCTAGAAGGAAACTTCAGAGAAGTAGAGAACTGATGACACAACATGCCTGTCAAGATCAAGAAATGGTCTGTAGGACCCACTGAATAGTGAGAACCAAAAAGCCACATCATGTTTTTAAACACCCCACATGAAGCTGGACTGTCACACTGCACCTGACTTCTACATATTCTGTTAATGCTTGTTTTTATCCTATGGGAAATAGTAAACCCATATAGCAATTATCATAACCCACACACTGACCTTGGCTTATGGAGGCATTGCGAGTCCCAACAGTGTCTAAGGTGTTGCACTGCCATTTGGATCAGTCTGCGGGAGGACTGTGCTTCCACATACAGATCTCAACCCATGAGGTTTTCATCCTATTTCCTCCCCCTGTACTTCTGAAGAGGGAGAGGGGGAGAGTGAGGGAGTGTGATGGTGGAGTGGTGTGGTGGGCACCTGGCAGCCACCCCACCACATAAAGCCATTTTGAAATCCGTGGTTTCCTGATCATTTTTTCTGACTGCCCTGTGGACGTTCAGAGGTTGGGCTGTGGCAAACTACTGAAGTTGGTTACTACCTGTATGAAACCCAGTAGGCATGACCCTGCTCCTCTTGTGCCCCAGCAGACTGTGCCATTAGCACATAAAACGTATAGACAAGTTTGCTTATGGATACACAGATGACAGAAGCAAGAGACAAGCAGCAAGGTTGAGCCCCTTCCATCTTGCTCTCCTTGCTGTCCTTCTATCACCTACAGCACCAAAGGGCTGGGCAAGAGAATCCTGTAAAGTCAGAGAAGTCTTCATTGCTCAACTCCAGCTTCCCCTTGGTCCAGAAAACAGCTGTGTTTACCCCCTGCTGAGCAAGAGCATGGAATATTGCTCTCTGCTCTGATGCTCAGGGCTCTGATCCCGTCTAATTTATTCCATCTTATATAGCACTACCACAGATGGCCCTGTTTCCCTCTAAATGGATGCTTTCACAGTTCATGAAAGTACCTGCCTGGATGCAGAAAACATCATAGCAAAAACCCCCCTGTCACACAAAAAACCTCCCCAAGCACCCAGTCCTCCTCACTAATCACAGCAATTAACTGTTTCCTCTGGTCTATAAATATAATCTCTGTTGAACTAAACTCCACCTACCTTAGGTGTTGGCCACATACTAAAAAAGTTATGTGCCATGCTGTTATCTACCACAGCTTGGTAACAGTAAAACTGTGCCATGTCTGTTTATTGTTGGCAAAGGTTCCACAAAGTCCCATTATTTCTCCTTGAATGAACACATAAACACTGAATGGGACAGGGTGGAGAATGAAAGTCTTTCCGTGGTTAACACATTTCCCCTAAGCCCATCTGTCAGCCTCAGTGCAGTAACAAAGCACTACTGCTTAAGGAATAGTGTAAGGAGACTCGTGAGGGAGTAAACCCTTCTTTATTAGAGAAAAACAGATGATAATCCAGGAATTTCACCAGTTCTGTTTATTTTTAAACAGAATGATTCATACTGCCTTGCAAGCGTATCAACTGATTTAGAGAAAATTATTTGAACAAAAGCAACAATTATCCTCTTCCCTCACTTCTGAGGATTTTTACTCTCCTTATAGAGCACAGCAAAACCATCTTTGGAGTTGCTCAGGGTATGCGAGTGAAGACATCATAAAATACAAAAAAATTCATAGCCATTATTATGGTGAAAATGATAATCACTGAAGTAGTTACTCTTTAAAGAGCCCTAATTTCAAATTTGGGTTAAAGTTGATTGGACTAGAATATTACAGGCAGACATAGGCTCTTTGTTAGGTTTTTGGTAACTTCTCTACAATCCATCAAAAAAGGCAGCAGAATCCTAAGACACCGGTTTGATTTGATGCCACAGAAACTGAAATGGATATGAAAGATGATCTCTGATTTGGACACCTTCCAGATCAAAGCACTTGGCCCAAACTGAGGTCAGAGAGTGGTTGCTTAATATATTGCTTTTAAAAGCAAATTCATCTTTATCTCTTTCAAAAAGGAAAACATTCTTATCTAAAAGAAGATTCCTTTGTCTGGGAATGAAATCCCAGATTCAGACGGTTCCTCAGACTGGCAACAAAGAATATTAGTCCTCCTAGCAACATTCTCCAGCACTCTCCACATGCAGACTTGGCTCTGTATTTCAATTTCCTCCTGTACATGGCAGCCCTCTACTGCAGGATACGACTCTATGTGGAGTCTGTCTGGCAACCCTGAACAGTAGGTGATCTGAATCCCACATTACTCTTATGCCATCGGATTTGAGGCAGCAAGTTAAGCATTGTGAACAGAGCTCTTGGGCATGCAATCAGAAGATGAAAACATTATCCTTTGTGCTCAACACTTGAATAGTTCTTGTATCATTTTCTTAGTGTACAGTGAAATGAGAAGCAAACCTTCAAACAAGCCCTTTGAAGTTCTAGAGGCTGCTCTTCCCAAGCATTGTCTAGCTAGACCACCATGGGATGTTCTTTAGCTTTGTGAAAATATCCTCCTCATATTTTTATAAATCACTTTTTCCTCTCTGCTTAAGAAACCATTTTTGTATCCTTTATGCTAAGATCTTTGCTAAAATATAGTTATTTATACTGCACTTTGAGTAAGGCAGAGTGCTAGGGAGAACTTAGCAAGGAAACAAGAAGCTCCAGTTTAGGAAAGGGGGTGCTCTTTCCCTTCAGTAGTCTGTTTCTGGGGTAAAAAATGTTTTATGAAACAAAATGCCTGTGACAGCAAGTTCATACGGTTCTGTTCCTGAATGTTCCTTGACTGCTTTCTTCTTTCTTTAACAAAGGCTGTATACCATGCATCACACTTCTGATTTATTTTTACAGCATTACAAATGCAAAATATTTCACACAAAAGATCATTTGTAACATCAGTTTTAATAGAGAACAACTACCTTTACTGTACTAAGAATTCATTAGAAGTTGCAGGTGTCTTCTTCTGCATATTTAGATACTTACTGCCACAATCACTCAAATACAGAGTCCTAGATATGATGTCAATCGAAAAAGAGAAACTTTGGTACTTACTGATTTTTGCACATGAAGAAATTTTTTTGTTAGGCAGACAGTAAGCCTTAGCTACTGTAGAAACATCTCATATCTGTCAGGCCTCACAAAACCTGCTTGGTTTCTTTTTGAGGGTGTTCCCTCTCCCTCACATAGGAGGCCTTGTCTGTACTTCAAAAATGCCTCAATTGTATTACTGTGGCACAAGCACTCAGCTGTTTTATATCCATGCAGATCCTGTGACACAGGAAGGCCAAGTATTAATGCTTTTCTGTATTAGCAATAACATATCTACGCAGGAGGGAATAGCAGTATACCCATAAAGCAATAAAATTAGCACAGGTTTTAAAGTGTATACTGACAATACATACTTATCCCACAAAACAGATATTCAGCCATTTATCAGCGTGACTGGGACAAGAGCATCTCTCCTACAAAGACAGGCTAAGAGCTGGGGCTGTTCAGCCTGGAGGACAGGAGACATCATAGCAGCCTTCCAGCATGTGAAGGGGCCTGCAGGGGAGGTGGAGAGGGACTCTCCATCCCGAACTTTAGTGATAAGAAAGAATGAATGGCTTCAGACTGAGAAACAGTAGGTTTAGGCGTTAGGAAGAAATCCTTTACTGTGGGGGCGATGGTATACTGGAACAGGTGGCCCGGCGAAGCTGGGACCGCCCCATCCCTGGCAGTGTCCAAGGCCAGGCTGGATGGAGCTCTGAGAACCTGGTCTTGTGGAAGGCGTCCCTGCCCGTGTCAGGGTGGTTGGAATTAAATGATCTTTAAGGCCACTTCCAACCCAAACTGTTCAATGATTCTATGATTTGACAGAGGGGAGGTGGGAATGCGTGACTATGTCCGAGGATTCTGACCAAACTTTTCAACCTCAAGAGCCCGCGTGCTGGCTGACCTGCTCGCAAACCCGCACTGGATTTACCAAGCGAGGAAAACGCGCCCGCTGCCGAGCGAGATGATCGACGGAGAGCGGCGCTACAGGGGCGGCCCCAAGCCGGCACGACGGAGCCCCGGCCCCGCCCGCCGCTCCCGCCCCGCCGTGACGGCTGTGAGGGCGCCGGGCGCCGGGAAGTGCTTCCGCCCGCGCGTGTCCGGGGGACGCCGTGAGTGCGGCGGGGTCGGGGAGGCTGTGGGGCTGGGGCACCGCTTCGCCCCGGGAGCGGGTGGGTCAGCGGAGGGAGGAGTGGTCGGGCAGCTACCGGTCCCGGAGCCCAGCGCTGCGATTCTGCCTGCTGGAGCTGGGCAAAAGCCTCTGTCGTGTTCCCCTTGGGACAGATCGGGGCAGGGGGCGCGCCCAGTGACCGCTCTGAGGGGAGGGAGGTGCGTGAGGGGCACCCCCAGTTCCACCGCCTGGCAGAGCTGCGGTGGGTCAGGGAGCGGTGTCCGGAGCAAGGGGTGCTGCGCTGAGCCGGCCTCGTCTGTTGGACATAACCGCGTACGGGGAAAAGGAGTGGGGTAGCTACCCTGCAGAATTTGCTAGGATAGAGTCAAACAAGTACTCCATCGCTCCGTCATCATTTCTTTGTGCAGCTTGCCCTAGTGTGACTGGTCAACGCCAG
Source organism: Tichodroma muraria (assembly GCA_013390105.1). Classification (NCBI taxonomy): domain Eukaryota; kingdom Metazoa; phylum Chordata; class Aves; order Passeriformes; family Sittidae; genus Tichodroma; species Tichodroma muraria. The sequence goes on from WAAG01005981.1 coordinate 5,841, forward strand.
GAGATGTCGACCCCCCCTCTGGCCGGGGCGGGGATGCCGCCGGGCGCTTTCTCCGGGACGCAGGCTCAGGCTGCCAGGGAGGTGAACACGGCTTCCCTCTGCCGCATCGGCCAGGAGACCGTGCAGGACATTGTCTTTCGAACCATGGAAATCTTCCAGTTACTGAGGAACATGCAGGTGAGAAACAACTACTTTTCTGCACTTGACTTGCCATGTTTTTTCATGGACTGCCAGTATATATAGACTCAGGAGACGCCTTAGGAAGTTTAGAAAACTCGATCAAACTGCTCTGAAAAGGAGGATTGGTTGAAGAAGTGAGTACTACTCTTAATATATTTGCTTAGTTCTGTATATTAAGTGAAATTCGGAAATGCTGAATTGTCATTGCCCCCACAATAAAAAAAACTCTAAATACGCTTAGTAACTGTCTTTTCTTTTGTGTATAATGAAGTCTGTTCATATGTCGGTTATATTTCTCTGTTTATGTTAACATATGGGGAGTAGATTTAGAGGAATTTTCATTGCTCCTTTTCTGTAATATTTTCCACCTAAAATTTTTTTATTAGGAAAAACTACATAATCCTTACTTGTGTTTACTTACTGAGAAAACATAAAAACTTCTGTTGTGTTTTCTCTGTGAAGGGTACAAGATAAATAATCACTCCCACTCCTTCTGTATTTTCATGAGTCTTGTGTCACTGAATTCAGTGGCCTGGGGTTGAGACACAAAATCTCAACCCATCACAACAGCATCATATTTAAGCATTGTGAAAACACTGAAAAGTCAGAGGGACTGACAGTGACCAAAGTGTAGAATACATGAGGGTGTTTGACAGCAGTGATTGAGCACATAAAATATGTAATTTCATTAGTAAAGAAAATAAAAATTTCAGTCATTGCTATGAGAAAAGTGTGATTGTCTTATTTTGAAATATACAAAAACTTGTCTGATATCTTTATTTATTTCATGCGACAGAAACTTTACTATAATATTTTTAATGTTTTGGTTCTTTAAGTTACCAAATGGTGTTACCTATCATACTGCAACATATCAAGACAGACTGGCAAAGCTGCAGGAACATCTCCGTCAACTATCAATACTCTTCAGAAAACTGAGATTAGTCTATGACAAATGTAATGAAAACTGTGCTGGACTCGATCCTGTTCCCATAGAAGTAAGTATCTTTATTTATGTATAATTGTAAATTAGAATAACCACTCTGAATAACACATCATCCATCTTCTTCAGTTGCAGGAGACAAGTTTTAATGATGTAGGAATTATTCAGTGTACTGATATCTGTTTATTAATTAGAGCTTGTTGAAAGATAGTGAAACTTAGTGTCTAGTTGACACGATGTTCTGTCATAAGTTGGACTTGGTCTCAGAGGTCTTTTCCAGCCTAATTGATTTTGTGAAAGCAAACTTAATTTAAAATTTTAGCCTTTTTTCCTCTGGCTTTTTAGTACCTTCCGCAATTTGTTTCCCCTAGAGAAAAAAAGAGGATCAGGGCAAATTTTTTACAAGAAGTGGGAAAAAGTGGGAAAAAGCCTGCTTCAGTGTCATCAGCAAAGGAAGTGGGATCCATGGCAGTTGCTCGAAAAACAATTTTAATTTTAAAAAAAAATTTAATAATGTGCCACGAAAGGAGAAGCCATACACAGTATAGAACAACCTCAGAAGACCTGTAATGGGGTAAACATGACAATATATAGACTTTTTTACAGTGCTGCTGAAGGGCAGTGATCCAATGAACAATTATGTTACCTTATATGTAAATGCTATTATCCAGTCTTACCTTATTTGACTTTTACTTCATTAACATAACCATTCCCACAATTCTGTTGTCCTCTCCATAACCTATCCAGATGATTCCCTTCTTAGCATCTTGTTTCCCACAGTCTTAGGTTGATGCTTACTTTGTTGTCGACCAGGGCCAATTCACTCTTGGCCCCTGGTCGCGCAACTCCCACACTTCAGGTTCTCACCTGTCAGCCTGAGTAATAAGCATTATTTCCTTTCTCTGGCCCATAGTCTGTGCCTCTGTAGTTACCTCACTCAGCTATTCCTAACCTGCTGGCCAGTATGAACCAAATCTAAATGTGCAGTGGTGATAGAAAAGTTACAACATAAAACTTCCAGGGAGGAGGATTGGCCAAAGTTTTTCTTAGTAATACTGCTGTTATTCATAAAATCTTAAATGTCTTCTTCCTCATAAGTTGTTTCTAATTTCTGGTAATACTCTTAAACCCTGCATTTTTTTACAATTTGAGTTGCTACTGCTCTATATTAACCAGAACTTTGAAGTTCTTTAATTACTGACCTCCGGAATCTGAGGCAACTTTATTAACGGACTTTTGATTGTCCATTGAATTTTAATCGTGTCGGCATTATATTTGAAGTGTGAGTCTCTTAACTGAATAGGAGTAAAGAAATGAAGAAGTCCATTCTGTACTGTCCGTTCTAGACTACTATTTCAGTTAACAGTCACTGACTTTTGACAAGGGTTTCAGAGAAATGTGTCTGGAAACCTGACAGCAAGCAAGGAAATAAGTTAATTTTCCCATTTAAGAAAATAAAGTCTGTTTTTACAGTGTGTTGACTTGTGAGCAATAGCCAAATACTTGTGTCACCTTTAATATACATGTGTCTTATTTTCCCGTATCAGTGGAATGACATGGGGTTGGGTTGGTTTTTTTTCTATAACTTTTCACATTTTTTCCCATTATCAGGATGGAAAAGAATCTCCATAGAGAAAATAAGTAGTCACTTCAGGCTTTTTTAATGCAAGGTTTCACTGATAACTTAGTCACAGCAGAGTTTTTTATTGATAGTTGGGGTATTTTTTTTAATCTTCTTAACCTTTTCTTCTCTGAACTTAGTAGATACCTGTCTCCTCATGTTTTCATTTGTTAGAGTGAATGGCAGTGGCACATCATTCCTCTTGGAACAGTTTTCTTAAATTCTTCTTCCAGTAGTTCAATAATAGTCTCAATTTTATTATTTAATGGCTGATATTTGAACCATCTCTTTACAGAATATCAAGAAAACATTTTTTTGCACAGTCAAGAGAAGCCCATACCTACTAGTTTTACTTATTCCTTTATTATTGATATAAATGTTTTCATACTTTTTGTTAATGGGTACTAATGCGTAATAGGTATTAAGCAACATAGCAAGGCATGAGATAATTGTGAAGGAGATCTGCCTACAAAGATTAAATTTCCTGCTTCTTTTGTGTATTAGGTTGTCGTGGTTTCAGTGTGAACCAGACAGAAAACTATTAATTTGGGTTGCTAATTTTTTAAAAAAAAAAGGAAATTCTGTAATCAAGAGCAAAGCAGGCTTAAACTTGAAAAGGACAGACTTTTATTAACTAACACAAAAAAAAAGAGAGAAGAAAAAAAAAACAACTCTTAGAATTAGAATGAAACTTTTCAAACATTCTTCCTCTATTACCAAAATTTCTTCCATTCTCATTAGCAACATACAGAAATTACATTTAGAAACTTTCAGTCAGTTTTTCAATTCTAGAATAGTCTTTCTTCAATTCTTCTAGGGATTGGAGCATCTTTTACTCACTATGGAACTAAAAACTGAAAGAAAACAAGACAAAACAAACTTTTCATGATAACAGCCGCCCGGAAAACATTTGTATCATGAAATTCCTCCCATATTCACAGCTCTTTAATAGCTGTACTTCTGGGCCATAATCGATTCATGGGGTTTATTTTTTAAAGACAAAACTGTTCAACAACAAAAGTTCTCTTCTTTATCTTCTTCTCTAGGACAAAATTTCATTGCTCTGTTTAAATTTCTCAACAGTCACAATTACCTCAACACTGGCCCCGTCAATATAGTGTTCTTTTGCTCAGATTTACAATTTGAACCGTTCATCTCCCCACATTCTTTTATGGTTTAAAGGAAATTGTCTCATTATATTATAGTCCATCACCATAGCTTATAAAAGATTTTAATGTAAAAAATAAAACAACTCCTTATCTCTCTTCCACTTAAAGTATCACCTTCAATTTCTGACTGCAAAATATCCTTACGTAGTTTCTCTATGTGTCTTCACTCTGTCCTTTCTTTCACTCCGGAGAGGATAGAAGCTTTCTGGTTTCATCTGAATATTTAAAGAGTTCACAAAAGGCAGCAGCCATGCCAAAGCAGTCAGATTTACAAAAACAAGCTGTGCTGGGGCTGCAGAGTTACTCTTGGCCTCAGCCCTGGCTGGATTCTTATGGTTAGAGAGAAAGAGAGTTAGTAGATTCTTCTTTCCACCCCTCGGTCTCATTAGGGTTAAATTAGCCCAGAGTGAACTCCACTCAGAAAAGCCATCCCTGCCCGATCTGCGTGATCTTTCGTGGCTCCGAGACAGCCCTGAGGAGTTCTTTTACCGACCATGCTGCAGGGGAAGGAAACTCGAATTCCATCAGCCAGACATCAGCAGCGTAGCTCATAGCTCGGCTCTGCGATCTCTTTCTCCTTTTTTCCTGGTCAGCCTGGCCCGCTTCCCCTCTCCCCCCCCAAGCCCTGAGGGCCACGTGGAGGGAGGGGGAGAAGGGAGCGGCCGGCAGGAGCTGTTACCTGTGTCCCAGCCAGAAACCAAGAGCGAGCTGGTTCCCGCGTTTGCACTTAAAAGGTGCATTCAAAAAAGGCGTACCCACGCTTTCATTGGTTTTATCAAGTGTCAGTAATATACTTTGGCCAATCACGGCCAAACTACTACATAGGTATAGTTCTGCTTTTCTTTGTAGATTTGTTTTTTGGGTTTTTTTAACTATCACTTTTTCTGAAAGATAGGGTGGTTCTCAAATGAAATGTTCTACTTTGAGTGCTACTTTATTTTTCCATCGGAGAGATTTTTCCAAGAGCATATAGCATCCCCACTACTTCTTCTTTATGATCTGCAAATGTAGTTAGTGGTGAACATTTGCTACTTTTTCAAGGCAGAGTTTAGTGTGGTAGCTTTTGTCCATTTTGCTAAGCTTAGTAAGAATGGCTGCAAAAATTTTTGCATAGATGGAAATTACATTTTTAGTGGGTTAAATCAAAGTAAGTTTTTCATCAGAGTGCTGAAGGCACTGAACACTTTGTAATATTACATCCCAACCTCTGTAACAAGTTACTATGCACTCAGTGAGCAACTTGCTCCCAGGCTTTTAAACTAATGTCTTCTTGCTCACTTTTATCAGTATTAGTCTTCCATTTGTCTGCAGTGTGTATGTGAACAAGGATGTAATTTTGCATAGTTCAGGACAGGAAAAACAATGTCAGACTATGGACTTCGTGGATGTATTATCTTTTAAGAAATTGTTAGTAACTTGGGAGTTCTGACACAGAAGCAAGTATTTGTTTTGTATCTAGTATGTTTCTTTTTGATTTATTTTTTTAGGAAGGAAACATATAGTAGTATTCATTTAGAAATTCTGCATCAAGGAATTTTGGCTTTGTTGAAGCTTACAAAAAAAGACAGTGCACTATGGTTCTTCTCCAGCCTAAACCAAACTATGATTCTGTGTGTCTGAGGAGATCACAGTGAGAAATACTTACAGAAGAACTCATTTTAGGTAACTGTGGCCCTGGTCTTAAGAGTAGCCAAACAGAGACTCATTAAAATAGCAAGTCATAACTAGAGTATTAACCAAGTAGCTAAGTTAAGCCAGTTGTATTTATGTTCAGTATATCACTAAAATGCTTATCATAATGATATCTTCATGTTTGTGGTTTTATTTCTTAGTGTGGAATAGCAAATTCTAAAATCCCAATCTGCAGAATTCAAAACTGCAAGGATTATCTATGATAAACATCCTCCAATGGAAAGATTGGCTCTGCCTGCAGTTAAAAAATTTCTTTGGTCATTTCTTGGTAATGCATGGGATTGTGTCTTTTCGGAGCACATTGTTTTCCTGGAGAACCAGCTGAGGTCATTGCAAGGCCCTTAGGTTTGAGGTGGCATGTAGGCTTGTCTCCACTTTCTCTTGGCAATTAGAACCTGTGGAGAAAATGGTAGTACCATATGTATTTCCTGGATTTGATTTTTTTCTTTTTTTATTCTCTATTTTTTTACTTTTTTTTTACTTTTTTTTCTCTAAAGCTGGTGTTTCTTGTCTTCATAGCAACTTATTCCATATGTTGAAGAAGATGGCTCCAAGCACGATGATCGTGGTGCTGCAAGTCAGCTTCGTTTTGCTAGTGAAGAGAGAAGGGAAATCATGGAAGTAAATAAGGTAACAAAGTTGAAATTAATTTGCGTAAACTGAGAAATGTCATTTTCATGTTACAAAGCCTAAATTTCTGGATTGCTGTACTAAATACAGAATGTGTGCTGACTACCATCAAAACTGGAGATAAATACTTCTTATTTATAAATATTTCAGTATTGACTTTTTAGTTAAACAACTATTTTTTAGCTGTACCTCTGGCAGTAGAGTTTAAGTTTCCTAACAATTTTAACTTGTGTCTCTTATAAAACAGACATACATTCTTCTGAATACAGTGTGTTATGTTTATGTGTAACCCACTAGATATTGACAGTAGAAACTGAGCTGAGGTGCCCATTGAACTTATTTATCTTCAGAACTTACCTTGGGTAAATAACTTACCTTAGGTTGAAATAATTTATATTGAATTCCAGATGTGTAAATATTATTGCAATTATGTGAGTTGGTAAAGAATTTTCAGGCCTACCTTCTGTATTTTGACAGTTTGAGAGAGATTGTTCCTTTTGTAAAGAGGAATATTTATTGGATCTTGGCACATTCATAAAAAAAAATGTACTATGCATTTTAAATGTTAAATGAGTTAAAATGATAATTTTCAGTTTGAGTGGCATTATGCAGCTGGGTATAATTACTGAAGAGGGATTCAAATCTAAAAAAAATTATGCTGTAGTAAAAGCTAATGTAACATGGAGATTAAAAATACATAGTTTTACCAGACCACAGTTTTGAACATTGTTTCTTCAATCTGTAAAGTAGAAGGATAGGATTAAATAAATATTTCTATAGGTGTAATACCCGCAAATGCTGTTTTGTTATAATCTACAAAAGTAACTGATCAAACGAAATAAATGAATAAAATGTTTGTTAATTGAATGAATAATTGATGGATTTTCGGCTTTTAAAATATTTCCAATGTTTTAATTTATCTTCCACAAATCATACATATATTGAATTTTTTATAACCCATTTATTTAGAAAAATGCATGTGTATTTGTACAGGAGAAAATGAGGACTACATGAATTTAGAGAAATGCAGTTGTCAGCTTTCCAGTTGTCATGTTTCTCTTCAGTGCTGATGTAGCAGGGTTGTATATATTATATTGTACGTAATGTTGTACTGTGAATTTATGCATATTTATTTGCGATCTTTAAGTACTAAAAGGCTTAACTGTCTGTATTTGCTGTGGTTTTAATAGTTCTATGAATGGTTTTGCCATTGTACATTTTGTTGTTGTACATGTGTGCTAATATGGTTTTAAACCTCCTTGGTGTGATCTTGTGAAAATAATTTGATAATTTTTTATGAAGAGTTCTGAACCTTAAAAAGGTTGATGATGTTACAGGACCATTGGTAGAAAACTGGTAATTAAGAGTGCATTGAAATCTTCATGTAAATATAGGCTGAAAGCCTGTATTTATACTTAAATGCCTAGACTTAATTTCCAGATTTTCCACACTAAATCTTCACAAGATAATTGAACTTTCTCTAGTATTCTTGTGGACAAATACTTAGTAACTGCAGCAAAAGAAAGTTAAACTTCTTTTTTGAAAGTTCACTGATTTTTTTCTTTTGTCTCCCTCCAGTTGTATAAGCACATCTACTACCATTTTCAAAGTTAAAATTTTAATACATTACCTAGGAAATGCTTTTATGACTATAAATATATAATTTTTTTTT
>WAAG01005984.1:0-39488 GCA_013390105.1 Tichodroma muraria
AAACCCCAAACCAACCAACAACAGAATTGCCAGGGCAATGGAGAATGGCTGGGGGAGGACATGAATTTAATTCTCTCCCTTCAAAATCATAACCATATTTTTCTTCCCCAGAGATATTCTTCATGTGCAGTGCCTTCACAACATTTCCTTTGGAAAAAGAAAACCTTGCATGTAAACACACTTGCATTTGTCACTGTCTACACTGAGACACAACTAATTCAGTAAATCTGCTCTAAAGGCTATCATTGATAATCCACAGAGAAGAAAACACTGATTTTTATCTTGAACCAAAACCTGACATGACCTTTTGTCCCTTCTATTGGAAGAAACCCCACCACAACCCTCCCCAAACTCCAAATCAAACTGCAGACCCCCACACAGAGAGAAAGCAGAGCTGAACTAGATTCTTCATTCTGGACACCCAAAAATCTGTTCTCTTCCCAATATTCATGTGAAATTTTCCTTGAAAATCAAAGCAGAAGGGAGTGTTCTTACTATGCATTATCACTTTGCACTTTATTTCAAGAGCTGCTGTTTTAGACAACCAAGTTGTTTTTTCTTTCCTTACATTCACACGACAATATTAGATGTTGATTAAAACCAGTTCAATCAACTGGAAAGGGTCCATCAATGTCAGCATCACAAAAACAGGCCCTAAGACCCTATTCTGCAGTGCTGGAAAATAAAAAAAGGCTCCTTTAAAATCATCCAAGCAAAGAAAAAAAAAAAGTGGAAAAATAGGTATTCATGAAATGTTATTGTCCAAGATAGAATAGTAGAGGCTGAGGAGAACAAACAATATAAATAGAGAACACGTTTTTCCTTGCCTGCTTCACAATAGCTAAGATTCTTTAAAAAAAGAATAGGTTGAAAGATAAGACATGCATGCCTGATACTGAAGAAAAGACTGTTTGTACCCAGCACACTGGTTAAATTGTTCTAGAACAGTTCAGCCATGTCAAGAAATGACCCCTTCTTGCTGCCAAGGTCAATTAGACCTGTAGCCAATGTTAGCCAAAAAGGTCATCACCACTCATATATTTAAAATAAATTCACCTGTTTCATCCTAGAACTTCACAAACTTAGCAAAGACCAGTCAGGAAGGAGATTTTAGGTGTGATATGCTATGGTTAGCATGTGTTTTATTGATGGATCAAGAGCTGGAGCCAATATTTGGCCCAGTCCTAAGACTATCACAAAGCCTGTATTCTGCTCCTGCAGCCCCCAGTTACAGGTAGAAGGAGGGTGACAGATATATCAACAAAAGGGGAGGCCTGACCCCTAAACTCCTAATTTTTGGTTAAAATTTCATTTCACTCCTGGTGTTCAAGACAACATTTGTTTTAATCTTAACCTGATCTCTGGAAGACCCCCTAAACATAGCCAGGAAAAACTCATATAAACCTATTTCCATAGAAATTCATTATACAGGTGCATGCTAAGAAGTAGTTTACTTGAACAGGAAAAACAACATTATAATAATGCAACAATGCATTAAGATGTAAATTAAATGCATGATTGTAGTTAGTCTTCCACTTAAGCAATTCCCATTGTTGTTTTGACTTACTGATCAACAGAGAAATGCTGGAAAGCAGAAGGTTTTAAACATTTGCTAATCAATTATATTCTTTCTCTAATTCCATAGTTTTGTTTAAAAATACTGATTTCAGGGGAAATTTATAGCTAAAATTATCTCATGCTTGCATTGAAATGGGGATGGAGCTCGTTGTGGCAAAAATTAGATAAATAGTCTTGTGGTCCTCACCTGTGTGCACAAAGAGTTAATAAATAAACAAATAGATAGGAACTGTTGAAACATCCAGTGGGAGTTACTTCACAGATCCACCTACTTTCCAAATTTATAAGCTGCTCTTTTGAGACAGTTGCCTTGCAGAGTAAATAGGGAAGAGAAGGCTCAGCTGGAATGTCTCTCACACAACATGAAAGAAATAACATTCATCTATACCATGAGCACCAATGTTATTTTACAACAGCTCTGGGAAAGAATCCCAATTCTTACAGAATTGTTTCCTTCAGACAGTTCTGACGTTCCTGAGGTTGCCTTGTATTTCTGGAGGAGACCTATGTGTACTTATGCCCACGTTGCCATTGCATACACTAACTAGGCAGGATCCCTGTCCAGAGCAGAGGAAAATTCAGGGCAGGCAGTGGAATTATACCGTTTTAGCTTTGTCCCATGATGTCTAGTCAACAGATATGCACCATTGCTAATTGGCTGTCTGGTCTCATCTGTCCACAGCTGAAAGATAAAAGTGTAAAACAAACTCCTCTAGAGTTTAAGGCCAGACAACACTAAAGTTCAATTCATTTTCGTGTGGGTTTTTTTCCAGTGTTTTCAGAACCTGACTACTGAGTAGATTTCTCCTGAACCCTTTTAAGAAACTTCCTGCAGAAGCTTCCTCCCTCAATGAACTCATTGAAACTCTACCCACTTAAAAATAAATAAATAAATAAAGGACCATGGAAATCACAGATCTCTTTTGTGCTCCACGGTTTGCCAGCAGTTAATGACATTACAATGGCTTAGGTGAGAGGGTAACAGCATATCCAGTACTCAATAGAGAAACAAAGAGAATGGAGAGGGAGGGAAAAGAGCCTTTCCTTCAGTGAAAAGAAATGATGACAGAAATCAAAGTGATACTAAATAAAAATGTGCTGGGAACCTGTAATATTTGCAAAAATTGAGGAACCCAGGTACTCCTGTCCTGAGGCTGGGCCTTCTGATTTTCGAGATTTTCTATTAACTGCACCTGCCAAGGATTACTCATTGAGAAAATTTTGTATTCATACTAGAACTGAAATGATTGTACTGTGCACTTACTGTCCTGCCTCAAAAGTGCTCTGGTAGAGTTGAAGGCTTGAACAAGCAGTGCTGAGACTCACTCTACCTTTCCCAGACACAGGCTGGAAGCACCTTCCTGCGCTGCTGGAGCACAAGGATGCAGAGGGTGCTGAACATCCCGCCCCTGTGTTCCTCCGCTCCTGTTTACTTTGAACAATGACTTCTGGCTTAAAGCTTGAGAGCCAGACCTCTTTCTGCTCCCAAGCCAGGACTCCCGGTTCTCTGCACCACTGAGCTGCAGAAGCCAGCACAGGTGGTATCCCATTTCAGAGGCCCTGTCAGTGCTACCCTTCCCACCTCCTCTCCTCCCAACATCTGTGTTCACCCAGCTGTGAGCAGCCCTCACTGAACAGGCACTAAGACAGGAAAAGCAAAAGAGGTCTTTTTTAGCTTTTGAATATCTGGAGGAACTGAGAGGAGGCTGAGGGGCACAGTGTGGGAAAAGATCCAATGTCCAACTGACTGTATTGACAGGGCAGTGATGGAGGAGATGGAGCCATACTCTCCCATCAGTGTCTGTCAGGATGAGACACTACAGCTGAAAGCTGGAATGAGAGTCAGACTGGATACAAAGAGAAATTTGCTGTCCATGAGGGCAGGCAGGCAGTGGAAGAAATCATCAGACAGGCTGTGTAGGCTCTGTTGCTGGAGGCTTTCAAGGACTGCCTGGACAAAGGCTTGAGTAACACGGTCTGGTGTCACACGTGACCCTGCTTTGAGCTGGAGCTTGGATTACAGACCTCTTGATATCCATCCCAACCTAAATGCCTGTATGGCCCTTTTGAAAGAAGTAAATTCAAGGCTTTGGTTTACATAAAGACCTGACCTCTCTCTGGTGTATCAGAGATGTGATTTCAGGACAAGGCAGATATTTTCTTCTTCAAAATACTCCCACTCCTGCATGCTTTGTAAAGGTGAGGGTGTGGGTGCCCCAGACCCTTGTGTGGGAGCAGATGAGGAGCTTTCAGAAGAGCAGGTCATGCCATTTTGAAACATGGGCAAGCTCTGGCTGCTGTCACATGCATGGTGACCTTGTTGTAGCTCAGTGCAAGATCTTCTTGGCATTGCCAGGCAGTCATGCCATTTGCTGCTGACAAAACAGAACCTAGACCTGTTACAGGCAAAAGCCTTGGAGGCTTAATTGTTTAATGGCAAGATTCTCAGCAAACGCTTACCTCATAACAGAATAAAAATGCATTTTTAGGGCATCTCTGATGTACAGTATTTAAAAATGGCCTCCAAACGGAAAGTACTTGTAGATGCCTACACACCATGTCAATTAAAATGTACTCAGACATAGAATTATTTGAGCAGAAAGTACAATGTATTTTTGAACCACTCACAATTTAAGATCAGAAAACTGAGAGTGACTGTAGGGCTCACAGCCTGTCACTGGTTTGAATTCAAGTAACTATTAACAAAGTTGGTTGTCTCAATTCAGCAAGTCTCATGATATTTCTCACCTATCTTATATATCCTACTACTGCACTTAATCTCTTTGCCATGATCCTCCACAGAATCATAGGATGGTTTGGGTTGGAAGGAGACCTTGAAGATCCAGCCCCCCTCTTGTGAGCAGGAATGCCTTCAAATAGACCAGGCTGCTCAGAAAAACCCAGAAATCAAAAAGCTAGAGGCTCTAAAAGGCAAAGTGGTTTCAGCGTCAAAGCAAAACCAAAACAGTGTCAAGGGAGATTTGAATTAGTTTTCTATCCACTTCATTTATTTGGTGCATGAATACAGGTCCTCATGGTGCTGAGATGGACTCCGAACACAAACATAATCCTTGGTAAACCTCAAAATAAGTGAATGGGGCTTTCCACAATTCAGGCCAGAAAATCATAATTTTTTATATATAAGATTTTGAAATCTCTCTTTAGAAACAGTCTTCTTCTAAAGCCCCAGATCAATGTCATTAGCGGACAACACAACTATTACCCTTTGTGACTTTTCATTTTTACATATATTTTGTCTCCTTGAGTACTGTGTTCAGTTTCGGTCACCACAACATAAAAAAAGACATTAATTATTAGAGAGCATCCAAAGGAGGGACACAAGGATGGTGAAGGGTCAGGAGAGGAAGCCATATGAGGAGCTGCTGAAGGCACTTGTTCTGTTCAGCCTGGAGGAGCCTGGGGGAGACCTCATTGCAGTCTTCAACATGAGGAGAAGAGGAGGAGCAGGCACTGATTTCTTCTCTCTGTTACCTCTCTAATGACAGAAGGGAATAGCCCGAAGCTGTGTCAGAGGAGATTTGGACTGGATATCAGGAAAAGATTTTTCACCCAGAGGGTGATTGGGCACTGGAGCAGGCTCCCCAGGGCAGTGGCCACAGCACCAAGCCTGACTGAGCTCAAGAACCCTTTGGACAATTCTCTCAGATGCATGGTGGGATTCCTGGGGATGATGCTGTGCAGGGCCCAGAATCAGACTTGATGATCCTGTGAGTCCTTTCCAACTCAGCATATTCTGTGATTCTATGAAGACAATATAATATAACTGTATGTTACCCTCTGAAAGGGTGAGGAGGAAGCTATCCCTGCCAAGCACATAACATGATCACCAGGTATCTTCAGGGGAGGTATTAGTCATGTTTCAAAACCCAAACCAAGCTCTGCAGTCCACATGTGCATTAAGGACCCCTGCAGGTGGGTGAGCTGCCCACCACCACACCCAAAGCACCTCCCTCCTGACCTTCCCTGGTGTGAGGGAGGTTCTGGGGTGCAGCTGGCTCTGCCTCCCCGGCTGTAGGGGGTGAGGGCTGGAGGCTGGCAGGCACTGCCTGCCTGGTACCCCCACGCTGGCTGTGTGGCTCTGCACCAGCTCCATAACACTCCCTCAGACAAACCCCAAGCATGCACATAGGGATCACACAGAGAAGCACAACCATGTAACAGAGCTGGGTATAACACGTAAGGGAACCTAATACCTTTGAGGCTGAGAAAATTACCACTCATTATGCTAAGTAATGCCTTATATCAGCATGTAAATAACTTTTCTTTGTAAGCAATCACCAAAGCATTCTCAACAGAAAATTAATATATCTGATTTGTTTATGTATTCACCTAATTTAGGTTAGAAAGATCTTTAAACTGAAACTAGATATGAAAGAGTGTCACCAAAATTTTCCTGAGGTATGTGTACAGATCCATTTATATTTATACTTATACAGACCCCCCCACACACAATTACATGGTCTGTCTCTGCGATAGACTGAATCAGATAAGATGTTAAATATACAGTCCTGTGCTTTATGTTACAAGAGATTTCACTCGTCTTCCTATTTTTGACAGCCATAGTTTTGGTGGGAAATTAAAAGTTAATTTTGTTTTTTTGTCCTTTTGTTTTTTTGTCCTTTTCTTTTTCCTGATCAGCAGTGCCTCCAAGGAATGCTAAAGTATTCTGAAAGTGACCTTCATTTTACTCATATCATCCTGACACAAGTGATTTAGCCTCCGTACTTGTAGGAGTAAACATAAGAAACACCCACTTACCGACAAATATTTCATCAGAATTCAGCCACGCATTTGTTGCTGGGCATGGAGGGGAGGGTGTGTTAGATGATGACCTCATTTAGAAAGGCATCATCATTTAAGTTCACCACCAGTATATGGATGCTACCACTGTATTTTGCATTCTCAACCTGTATCTTCTTGTCTCCCTTTAAGGGTTGCTGTATTTTGTGCCGCATTCCACGTGCAGCTGCCATGCACTGACTTTGCTGTGATTTCTCAGATGGACACAGATCTTTTAATTAAGCCTGACTCAGAAAAGGATTTTCCCATTTTCAAACCTACTCCCAGACCAAGCAGGTAAGCAAATTTTGAATGCTTAAACATATAGAAGCTAGACAAATAGTGTAGGGAAGAGCACAGCCATGCACCCAGCTCTTCTGGGGCTTGTTTTTTCCAGGACAGCAGTGGTACCACTGCTCACAATTGCCAAAAACTCTGGGCGATTAAATCCAGTGGAGAAATCTGTGCACTCCCAGCTCCTCTCGTATAGAAGTCCTTTGATGGTCGAGTCTGGAGGGCAGTTGAAACAGCTTTCAATATATTAGTTACTTGTGACCTGCACTTGTGAGGTAATGGTGGTAGCCTAATAGGTAGAGTACAAATGTGAAAAGCAACAGAGATGGAAAAAAAATTTATGGAGATAAGGGCTTTAGTCATTGACTGGGGAAAAATCTTAAGAAAAGTAAACAAAAATCTGGCATGTATCAATAAACTGAGTCAAACAGGCTCTTGAAGACATAGGACAATTTTTTCTGTATGAATTTAATACTCGAAGCATCAGAGAATATGCTCTGGGTTTTACAAAACAGATGTCACAGGATTATCAAGAAAGGTGACTTCAGCAGTACTATATCACACAGACCTGGGCTAGAAAACCATGTGAAAAAGTGAAAGACTACTGTGGCAGACACAGTAAAGGCCATGAGGTTACAGATGCAGAAGGAAAAACACATGCACTGGAGATGCTTTATGAGTGCTTTTGTTATAGTATCGAAAAAATAGAGTGTATATAAGAAATAATGAAACAAACACCCCAGAGACACCATATTCAAGAGAAGCTTAAGACAGCACTCAAACAGCAACCAAATGACAACTCAGCTTTGACTGCAAATAACACCCCCGCAAACAATTTGTCTGTGTAAGGTGTGGGCACGCACACCCCTCGCTCCTGGGCAGAGAACTGATACAGCACTCATCTGCATGGCACCAAAAATTACTGGGTTTTTGACAGAACTTCATCATGCCCACAGGAGAATGGGCAATAGCCAGTTCTACCATTTGGCTTGGTGATTTACTGTGCTGCTCACAGCTGCCCGTGATGTTGTGCCACATCTCTGTGCATTACCTCCTCTGCTGACTCCACAGCAGACAAGAACTAACCCAACTGGAAGTGCCTGTTCACTCTCAGCTTAGCAAGAGGGCCCCAGACGACTCCCTGGACATGGAGTCAAAGCAAGAAGCTTACAGAATTGACCCACTGCTCATTTAAGTCTGTCTCCTCTTTGCTAAGAGGATCTCCCATCTTCTGCTGAAAGCTTTGATAGAGGGTGCAGAGTTCATCTCTCTCTCAAAAATACCTCGTCATGTAGCACCTTTCTATCACATAAAATGGAAAGGAAAAATCATGTAGGTTCATGTGAACTTCTCTTTCTGACTCACATTTACCCACTGCCAGGCCTTTGCATACCATCTTGGATCTTGACAAGCTATTCTCATTTTCACTTCAGATCTATGTTTTGACTCAACACCAACAGAAAAATAGGTCACAGAAAAATGACCTGGATACGCAACCACTTAAAGGAGTTTTCTCACTGAATTTTAGGAGAGAAAAAAAATATTAGGCAATGGCCATTCAAAATAAAATAAAAGTTAAAGAAATCTTCCAAACAGCAGGAGCTATTGGGGACCCATTTCAACAAAACTGATACAAGAAGAATCAGGTGACTTGGATTTACATTTAGTTTAGTACACTTTGAATGTAGATCTACTATGCAAGGGAAACATTTTCATTGTAAAATGCAATGACAGTTTTATCATTCAACAATATTACATGTGAGTTTTTATCAAGGAAAAAAGACCACCTTGTGAAAAACCTATTTTGAAGAGGTTATACCTACCAGAGCCATCTCATCCAATATGATGAGAACAGGATTCAAGACCCGGCCACACAGATACAGCAGTTAAGAACATGAGGCAACTTCATGAACTTAAATGAGATTGCACAACATCTAAAAGTATTTGAAGGGCATGAGGCTAAGTCAGTAGATCCCTAGAAAACCCAAATTCTTTGGTTGCAAAGCCTCTTGTTACTATTTTGACATATTTAGAAAGAAATAAAGAGTCCTAGCAACAAACCAGCAGGTGTGTAGGTGTCATGTCAGAGAGAATAAGGGTACTTCAATCCTGCTGCAAGGACCATCATATCAGAAAGCAAGGAAGTGGAAGTGGAAGTGGAAGTGGAAATGGAAGTGGAAGTGGAAGTGACCTCCCAAATCAGGGCACAGAGTATGCACACACAGAGCTGCTTGGTGTTTCAATACACAGCAGCTGTGGGAACATCTCGGTGCTTGTGTGTGCCCTCCCTTTCAATACCAACAGGTCTCCTGCAGCAACAGGAACTGTCAGGAGAAGGAATCAAGTTGGAGTTTGGGGATTGTTTGTTTGTTTTTAAAACTCAAACCTAGTCTTGGCTTTGTGTACTTGAACCAGAATCCAATTTCTATTAATCCAGTTAGGGATCAAAACCAGAGCCTGTAACTAATCTGTGTAATTTAACTTGTAGCTTTAGTTCTGAATATTATATTCCTCCAACAAATACTTGTTTGCAGAAATTGTTTAGCAAATCCTACTATGTAGCACATAAATCAAACTGAAGTGGAAGCAAAACTAATGAAGGACTAATAGCCAACGTATTAGTCACTGAGCTCTATCCAATGTCTTCTCTCCAACACAACAAAGTACTACATATGAATAATGTTGATACTTCTTTTCACACTCCTTGTTTAGTATTCTTTTAAGGGAGAGGTTCGGTTCATATACCATCATCTCACTAGTTAAAACACCTTTAATTGCATTATATCTGCACTTTATGAGTACATGTCCCTTAAATATAAGAACATACAAACACACAGTCTGTATTTTCACCTCCATTTTGAAGACATCATCTATAATTCTTATTTTGTAAGCACCTGAATTTCTGAATGGTTTCTTTTTCTTTCTCTGACACCTGTAACATTTCTGAAGGGTTTATGCTTTGTAAAGGGCCAATACAACTGCAAAAACTATAATTTCAGGTATTTTGAGATATTTGTATATAGCAAATATATATACTTTTATATATATATATATGAGTATATATATATAAATATATATATACTCAAATCCAACTCAATTTGATCTGAAAATTTCATATTGACTCCCTTAGGAATTACTTTAAAAAAATTAGATTTATATGTGAAAGAGCAGAATAAATTATATTTAAGAGCTCATCTAATACATTAAAAAAGTGATAGCTAACTTTATTGAAAAGTCATATTTACAGCCCATGTAATAGATTAGAAATCCCAACCATCCTTATTAATGCTTTTAGTCCTTCTACCAGTTTTTCCTCTTTCTTCCACTTGCTTTATTCTTTGCATCTCTGCTTCTTCTCCCTCTTGCTGAACCATTTCTGCATACCTCCATACATTAAAATTGCCCTTTTTAAAAGCCTTCTCTTATTACTTTCCTCTATCTTTTGAACTATTTTCAGCCTTTTTCCTTGGCCTGTTTTCTGTGGTCGCTCCCAGGTTAGGCACCAGCCTGCATGGGATGGTCTTGCACAGGAGGGACTCCTCTCACAGCCCTGTGGCACCATGGGGCAGGTAGTCCCTGCAGGGTACCCTGGGCATGGTGCTGCCAGCCCTGCTGACTTTTGTGTCAGGAGTGACTTTGGGTTAGCAGGGCTGACTTTGGGTCAGGAGTGCCAGCTGCATGCACTGATTTCCTTCTGCACGTGGGCAGAGAAGGAGCCCTTCTGCTCGACCCAAGCAAGGGGAGGAATGTTGTGAGGGATGATGTTGTGGACTACCCCGGCCCTGCAGACACAAGAGTTGAGTCCAATTTCAAGATTTATTCTTTTGGTCCTTGCTTTGCTCTAGCGCTGATTAATTTTTCTCTTCACAGACCCGTTCTGCACCTCACATATTGTCTCACAAAAAGGCACAAGCTTTAGCTGCAGCTTTAAGCTGCAAGCCCTCTGTTATTACATGACCTGCAGGAGCACAGGGAACATCCTTCTCTGGCCTCTCGGAGAGATACTCGTTTTCCCCATAGTCTGGCACATATTTCATATATGAGGAGAATTTCAGAAACTCATGGAGCATGCTCAGAAAGAGGAGCTGGGTGGTTGTACCCACTTCAGCTCCAAGACCACAAACACCACCAGCTCTAAGACACTGTCTCTGCTTTGAAGGGATACAGAGACACCAACAGTGGCACTTCCCTACTGAGCTGAATCCTTGTGGACACATGCCAGTTTTGCAAAATGTTGCCTGGAACTGGGCTGAGGAGGTAAACCCCTCAGCTTCAGGCTGACCAGAATCCAGTATGCTGTTCCTTGTCTCCAGCTTTCCCAGTAAAAGCTCTCGTACACTTGCAGGCACGGTGGTGTTTGCCACACTGGCTTTGTAGGTAAGAGCCTCCAGTGGCAGTTTCCACACACATGAGCAGAAGCTGGAGAGCACTAAGCCCGAGGACTGCCTCAGCCTCAATGAAAGCCCTGCTAGTTTGTCTATTTATGGCATGTCCAAGTCACCCATCACCATGGCAGCTAAGCACAGAGGGGAAAACTCAGCAGACTGGAGCAGATCAGACAGCAGCACCTGTAAGATAACCACAAGACTGTGTGTCACATCCTCCCCTGGCTGCTGCCATGACCCATTTATGATTTCTACCTGAAAGCTGTGAACTAAGGAAAAGTTTTATTAACATACCAAAGTACACTCTTCAAAGGTCTTACACTAGCAATACAGGAAGCCAGAACATAAAAGCAGGCCAGAAAAAGGCGAAACAATATTCAAACTAAAATAGAAAACATGAAATTAACATCGTAAAATACACTGCAGGGAGCCAAGGGAAGAAGAATGCATTCAGCTCACACTGTGCCTCAAGCAACTTCAAAGGGGAAAAACGTAACACATTTAAAACATACACAGAAGCAGCTCAGGTTTGTCATCAGCACAGAAAACTGAAGAGCGTGAATTTGGTCCAAAATCAAAACCACGGGTCAGAAGGCAGGTACTCTCATGAGAAAGACAAATACCCTGAGAGTTTTCAGCCTCCCTCCAGCTTATTGACTTAAGTTACATTTCTTTCTCCTTTTATATAAATTGACATTACATCAACAGAAAGTTAAACATGTTGATAATACTTAATATTTTCTCTGGACATTTCCAACAGGGAACACAAGATCTGACATCCAGACACTGTTGAGTACAGAACTGTAGTGACCCATTTCTGTAAGAATCAGTACCCATGACCAAAGAGGGAAACAGCACCACTTGTGAACAAACAAGTGAGAAATGCCTTCTTGAAGGTTTCCTGAAAATTACCAAAGTCTAAAATTACAATGAAGCTTTCCTTTTTTGGCAGGACTGACCTTTTCCCCATGCAGCAGATAAAGAGACTGATCTCTGTTGATCACACATTGTTAAAAATTTTGGGAAAGACACAGCATATGAAACCTGAGGTGCCAGAGGTCCAGGGTGGTTTCTACAGCCTGTGACACTCCAGTTTCCTAAGCAAATCCGTAACTGGCACTCCTTGCCCAAAGTAGCTACAGGTCTTTGGACACAAGCAGAAGATATCCTAACCCTGATCAACCCCTCTTTCTGCCTCACTTACTAGGAAAAGGGATTAACTGGTGGGATAATTGTTTACTCTCCTGAAGCCATGAAGAAAAGATTAAGGCCAAACCCCCATGGCAGGGGGGTTGGAAATAGATGAACTTCAAGGTCCCATTCCATGATTCCGTGGAGGCTTTAGTAAGTGGGAACCTAAAGTTAGTAAGCCCATACTGAGGTACTTAAATGATCTGATTTTTTTTTTGTCTTTTTTTAGACCACTGATCTCCCCGTAACTCTGTGAATGAATACCCTCTGATAATCCAACCTTTATATGTCTTGAGCCAAGATTAAAAGTGTTATTTGAGTAAAAAAAAAAAATCCTATGGAAAAATTAAAAGTTTGGAAAGAGTTAAGAATAGCACTCCTATAATACCGAGTCAAAACTCCAAGCAAAGAAAAAGAGCAAGGAGAAGGAACAGTGAAATATTAAATGCAGTTGCTTCTTCTATTTGCAGATTAATAATTCAAGACCTATATTTATTTATTCATACTAATTGACCGAAGAAGTTATGCTGTGGAATAGCTGAAGAGAAACTAATTGCTGTCTCATTTTATTTTAATAGTATATTAAAACACAGGCTAGACTAGAGACCTCTTCTCAACTTGTGCTGATGCTATCTGCCCTGAGACACTGGCAACTGGCCAGGGACTTGCCTACACTGATATTTAGGGCTAACCTTAGGAGTCAGATTAGGTGATTGTGCCTTTGGCTATAATGGACCGCAAACGTGAAGCTCATTTCTTTTTGAGATCAATCTTTCCTCCTTTCCATTTTTTTTCTCCACTTGTGTTATCATTCGTTCAGCCTGTGCAAAGCACCCTTAAAGTAGATGTAAATGAATTTTGCAAAACCCACAGAGGACCCCTTAATACCATTGGAATAATTGGGGCTTAACTGCAGTGAGTCCTGCAGCACACTAAATACAGGCATTCCCAAGCATTTCTACAGGCTCAAAACTAACATTCCCACAAGAAAAATGAGACAAAAAAAGTGCAATAAACATTCTGCCATAGAGTCCTCTGTCAGTTCCTGATCCTTCAGTGTTTTGCCCACGCAATTTCCATGCTCTCCTGGTAACTATATTGATAGCACTCACTTTGGTGTGGAGAGGCCTTTTTCTTCTCCCTCCCTGCCCTCAGCAGGGACCCCACAGCACACCCTTCCCATCTCTCACCTCAGCCCAACTCCTGCACATTGTCAGCCTCTTTCATTGGCAGGAAGGCTGCTACCATGGCTAATGGTGGAGACTTCATGCACAGCAGCTCTTCTGCTCAGCTGCCCTCCCCAGGGGCATCACCCCTGCTGCCACAGCAGGAGGGGAAGCAGCATGGCAGGCAGAAGGACAGAGCCACAGTCCCTGCACCGTGGGCCTAGGCACAGGAGCCAACAAGCTACACCAAAAGTCTGACAGTGTTCCAGAATCTCATCTCACACGCGTTGGTAGTGGGGCTGTTCTGGGTACACCTCACAAACCCCTCCTACGAGAACAGCACACGCAGGGCACCATCAGCAGCACACGGTGGGATAGGAAAATCCCCCTGCATTCAAAGCCCAGCATTTAGGCTGGTTCACCTCACACAGCCAAACAACAAACCACTGAACTGGAGCCCTGGCAATTTACATACCCTTTGCATAGATACAAATAAGCTCAGAAGGTGAAAGGCAACAGAGGAGCAGGTCCTTTGAGTGCAGATGCTTTCATCTTGGAGTTTGCTAAGGACAGATGTAAAGGCATCTTACAATCCCAGTTGTGCACATTCTTCCTTTGAAGCTCTGCCCCTCTCCCAGCCCAAACTTTGCCATTTAGCACTCTCATTACCTTGTAAGGTCTGCTCCTCCCTTCAGCATTTCGTCCCTCTGCAGAGAAGCAAGCTGCTTCCCTCCCTTCCCAGGAATCTTAATTAACACACTTTTTTTCCTGTGTGTCTGTTTCCCCCACGCACTCCTTCAGACATACCAATAGCTTCACTCAGGTTTGTTTCAACGCTTTCAAAGTTATCTTTAATTGCATTTTTGTTTTGCATAGGTCACAAGCTGACCTTCACACAAAACATAGCATGCATTAGAATTTGAGGGCTCATTTTATCTGCACAGGATAACATGCAGACCTACACCTGTACTGCTAATTTGGATAGAGATGGCACTGGCTCTTTTAAACTACAATGATTCCATACTTACAATAATCTAGCAACAACTTTCATTCCTCTATACATATTCACATGATGTCAATCTTCCTATGATCTTTCTAGACCTAATACTTCATTGACTGACCCAAAAAGGCTTTCCTGATTCTTCATCATTTGATTTTCTCTTCGCCAGCTGATTCACATCAATTCAAAAGATCACTCCACTAGGAGTGCATATAGTAATTTAAAGATGGAGGAACCTCTTCCTGTTTGAGGTCCAGATGGGACTGAGGGAGGATGGATGGATGGATGGATGGATGGATGGATGGATGGATGGATGGATGGATGGATGGATGGATGGATGGACACAGACTAAGCATGTTCCATGGCTCTGAATTTGAGCTTGCCAGCTCAGCAAGCAGGCAGAACAAGTGCAGGACAGCTTGTACAATCATATAAACTTGCTTTCACACATATCTTATAACCCTTTTGTTTTTATGTGTGTCTTGTTGCTTTTCTTCTTTGAGAGAAAAAAAGAGGAGCCTGGAGCAACCTCTGGGAGCCTTAGCAACCTTCCCTGGGAATTGCTCTAGTGGGAGCAGAGTTGCCACCCCTGCCTCTGGAGCACTGTGTTATCTCCCTTCTGATACCAGGAATGGGGTGAAGAATCTGGAAATTCATCCAGGAGGCAAATAAATAACCGAAAATCGCTCTGACCTACAACTTCTGCTCGAAACCTTGGCAACAGCTCTCCCCCAAGACCCAAAACGACCACGAGTGGTGCTGGGGAGGGGCTGGGGACCAGCTCTGTGCCCTCCCCTGGGTTGTGCCCAGCTGACAAATGAGACCTCAAATCCCAAGTCCCTGTAAAATCAGCCAACAAAAACAAGTTATTAGGGGTATATTCGGTCATAGAAAGCAGATTACAAATTACCCACATGCAGCACTTGGAAACAAGATTATTTGTGACATAACAGATTGTCACCATTGTAATCCAGAGCCTGTAAACACTTGTTAGTCGTCCACAGGCGAATGCAAATCTGTGCCAGGGCAGCTTTTATTAGGTAGAGGTGATCTCGAAATACCAGATGCTAACATCTGAATCCTTTTCTATGCCACTAATACTGCTCCCTGAATGCTTTCCCTGCTGACCTTAACCTAAATGTTGCCTGCACCTTCAATGGTCCTAAGACTGCGTCTTTGGGGAATTCTTTTATAAATCAAAATTAGGCAGTGTTATAGTAAGTGGAATTTTAGAGTTTAGAGGGGAAAAATTATTTCTGAAATCATATTAAGTAGAGTTGATTAACCTGTCCTTAGTTCCAAGAACCTGTTGACTCTATTGTGAAATGATTAAAAAAATTAATAATTAAAGTCAGAAATCAACATTTTAGAACTGGCATATAAGGTATCTTCAAACAGTTGTTCCACCACCTCATTCCCAAATGAATACATTTCAAGGGCTGACTGATTCCAGGGTGGAATCTCAGGATCGTGACAAATTGCAGAATCACACACCGACAGCAAACCCCTGCAGAGCACCCAACTTTCCAAGGCATCCTGTAAAGCTGAACGTGAAGCCATAAGCGCCTGCAGGGGAAGTCTGGATGCACGGACACCAGGATCTAAGCAAGAGTTTCACTGGGAGGGTTTTGGATTGGCAGCTGTGCAAACACAGACATTTTCCCTTAAAGAAGGCTAGCCAGAGCCAAGGCAACGAGGGACTCAGCAGGGCAACATAACGCTAACATGGAGGGGATAATCTTATCTGTTCAGTAAAACAGATATTTCTAGGTTATGAAAGTGGTGAATCAAAGTGGGAATCAAAGGGTGCTAACCAAGGCTTTGGTACTCATTATGAAAATAGGACAGCAACAACACTGTTGAAGGCATTTTCCAGCAATCACTCCGTGCCCTCACCCACGCATTGCCCATCTCTTGGGAGCAGAAGATTCCAACAAGCTGATAAATGAAGAGCTGGTTCCTGCTCAACTCACAGAACCATACTTGGGCCCAGCACTCTGAGAATGGTAGCACTTGCTTGAGTTTCTATTATTCAGGCTTTATGGAAAATTTTGCATGACACCAAGAGGATGTAGGAACATGCGAATTATGTTTTTAAGCCATGATTAAGTCTCAGTGAAACATTCACATAGCACATGCATTTGCAGAAGCAATCGGCCATGAGAAAAGTTCTCCTGTACAAGTCCCTTAAAAGGCTGGATAAATTCCTTCTGTCTCAGAGATTCTGGCACTGAGTTATCCTTGAAAGTGATGTGAGCAGAGTGGAGGGTCATAGGATGTAACTCCAGGACAAGAGTACGTATGTGTTCTGCCGTACCAACTGCTGGCTTGAGAGACAAGGCAATACACCTGTGTTCTTACAAGGACATGTAAATTTTTCATTTACGTGCCTGATACTAGTTTTAATACATTTATAAACCTGAAGAAACTCAAGTAACCCATTGTAGAGAACAATAAAATACTTAAATTGCATGCAAGGTTTTTGGATAATGCACATATATGTCACTTTGGATCTCATATCACCCCCAGCTCAAGAAAAATTCAAAACTTGTAAACGTGTATTTCTCATTTTTCAGAGCACACAACACAACTGGTGCCACCTGAAAGCAGCTCAGCAAGGAATACATTTTTCAGCTACCTGAAAGTTTTCCTCCTGAGCTCATTGTTTCTTGGCCTGGCCCCCGGTAGCAGATGCCAGGGGCCTCACGGGGCCTGTGCGGCGTCCGGGGGGTGCCATGACACGCCTGGCCCTCTCTGCAGGGGCAGCTGGGTGGCTCTTTCTGCAGCTGATCCAGGGCAGGACCTTTCTGCTCCTGCCCAAGGATTCCCCTCCGCTGGGAGGTTTCTCCCAGGGCCAGGTTGGCTGGCAGCATCAGGAAACAGTCTCAACGTGCTGTGAAACTAGGGCCGTAATATGTTAATGTGAGCACTTTTTCCAAGTAATCTTTACCATCTGTTGTCTCACACTGATGTTAGTATTAATAATTTATAGGCCTTCTCCTAAGGCTGAGGAGGAAGCAGAATGCTAAGCTCTAAGACAAGAGGCAGTATCTTTTTTTTTTTTTTTTNTTTTTTTTAATGAGATTGATGTTGCTTCATACGATCGCCTTGCCCAGGGAATATATGGTGCTCTTCAGCTTTCTGCTGCTGTTGGTTTTGTAAGCCTTTTACCGAAAATAGCAGAGGCAAGATAATTATTTTAGTCCATTGCTCTGTTGCTTCTTTCCTTCTAAAATAAGGCATGCATCCTATCTGGTACATAAGCAAAGTGCACGTAAAGGTCAGAGGCAAAGCATAAGCTGACAGAATAAGTCGCATTATAGGATGCAGTCACTGCCAGGCAAGAGCAGGCAGGGCTCCTTCTTGTGCTATCCGAGGCACTGTTGGGCTGAAGGAGCACAGTTGTGCTACCAGTTTAAGCCAGCAGAATCTCCTTGCTATATTTAACCTTGATTTCCTCAGAGACCAAATATGCAAATGACAAAACGCGATGCACAGCAAACACTGCTTTCATAAGGGAGAGCTAAGTTATAGTCCCAAACAATCAAATCAGCCTTTCCTACTCACAAGGCTTCGCTTTAATCCCTTATTAACAGGATTAATAGCAGACTTACAGTTCATACCATCTTACTCCCCTTTTACACAAACCAATCTGGCTGCTTTCACAGAGGGACAGGTGGATTAATAGTCTTAGTCAAAAACTATGGTGATAATGCAGAAAATCAGCCGAAGGGAGGGATTCCAGGGCGAGAACGGACAGCTGGAAGATTGCTATCAAAGCCATGCAGTGACTTCACCCGCAGATGGAAATGTGAAATGCGTGGGAGACCCTTCTGCTTCTAAATTGAAAAACAAAACAAACCCCCTGAAAGATAAACAAGTACAGTAAAGGAATAAGTCTCTCTATTAATAAATGCTTACCAGAGGATAAACAAGTAAAGGGATAAAGAACCTGTGAAGCTCAGAAATGTGGAGGCATTCACCGAAACATAACTCCACTAAGAAATGTAAAGCTCTGACAGACTGTTATACAATCTTTGATTTCTTTTAATAACAGTTGAAGGTCAAATGCCGCAGCTCTTCCTGGAAATCCTAAAAAGACTGGGTGGCTCCCCAAGTTAGAAAGGAACTGCTACATCGTATGTTGTGCAACACAGAGCTATTGAGTGAGGTATATTATATTACCTCCACCAGCTGACTCAGCCCCAGTTGTTATAAAAGGCTTTGGCACCAGGGCGAGCAGCACGTAGCAGTCACACGCCCCGGGGCGGCCGGACCCCGGGCGGGCTGGGGCTGGGCAAGGTCGGGGGGGTCAAGCTGATTTACCCCGGCACCCCCCAGCGCAGGGCTCAGCTGGGTTACCCGAGTTCACGCCGAGCTATTGACGGGCAGCGGCATTGCTTACTCATTACCGGATCAGCAGGGGACTGTCTGGGGCGGAAAAGTTAACCCTTCCCCCGCCCCGTCTAGCAAAGAAAAGGTCCTTAAAAAAACAGGACCGGGAAGCCCAGGCTGGTGAAGCCCCCGGGGCTGGACCCCTGCTGAGGTAGGGTTGCTGCTTAGAAAGGGAGTGGTGGAGGTAGGGGGGAAAAGAGAGGATATTCCCGAGGTGGGAAGTCACTCTAAAAAGGCAGGAGAAATGACACCCGGAGCCAGTTTTCACACGACCGATTTCACACGACCACATCTCCGACTCCTGTGTTAAGGTAATCGGTGGTAGGGTAGGGATGTTCATTGTGGGGTAAAGCACGTTTCTCACCATGACCCAACCCAGGTGTCAGTCCATTAATACGCCTATGCTCATGTTTTCACTCTCAGTTTCACTGAAATAATATTTCAGTGAAGTATTATTGAAACTGCAGTAATGAAGTTATTGCAAATCTTGTAACGGCACTTTTTTCCTAATAATTCAGACCTTTACTGTCCAGACCCCAGCTGGAGTCTTGTGTCCAGCTCTGGGCCCCCAGCATAAGCAGGACGTGGACCTGCGGGACTGAGTCCTGAGGATGGACAAAGCTGATCAGAGGGCTGGCACGTCCCTCCTGTGGAGAGGCTGAGAGAGTTTGGCTTGTTCAGCCTGGAGAAGAGAAGGTGTCGAGGAGAACCCAGAGCCCTTCCAGTGCCTAACGAGTGGTGAGGCCCAGGCACAGTTTGTCCAGAGAAGCTGTGCATGCCCCATCCTTGGAAGTGTTCAAGGCCAGGTTGGATGGGGCTCTGAGAAACCTGGTCTAGTGGAAGGTGTCCCTGCCCATGGCAGGAGGTTTGGAACTCGATGATCTGTAAGGTCCCTTCAAACCCAAAACCATTCTGTGATTCTATGTGAAAACCTCAGTACACTTTTAGGATAACTTCCAGTGCTTGTGGCTTCACCTTTTAGAGCCCATAATCAAAAATTAAGTGTAAAAAGACTCCAAGAGGTGAGAGGGGAATTATTGTTGGTGCCTCACAGCCCTGTTAAGCAGTACTATGATTTCCTGGTAACGGCATCCTAATTTATGGCTTCTGAAGTTAGAAGTCATCTAATATATCATCACAGCCCACTAAGAGATATTAACTTTGTTTTATTTGCTACTTAAAAACAAAATAAAAATATTTCTGCAGTATAATAAAAAATGCAATTTTCCCTTTTCTATCAAGTCAAAATTCTCTATAAAGAAAACAGTATCATTCTATCACAAAGAACAGATGGTGAATAGCAGGTATGCAAAATGTTCATACTACTCTTCTTTATTTCACCTTCCACTGTAATTATATTTCATGACAGATTCCAAATGAAGTATTGAATTGATACATCAGAATTTGGTAGAGATTAATTTTGCAAAGCTTTAGACATTAGTTCAATTTTGAGACATTTTGAGTGTAATTCATATACATCTCAAAGTGTGCCAGATACTTAGAGGTACATCAAAAAATGCAAAGGTCTTATCACAGTTTATAATCTCAAATGAAATTCTCAAATAAACAATGAAATGTAAGTAAAAAAGCAGTGAAGTTTTCTTGCATCTGGCTAATGCCTCCATTAATCTTCATTAGTAATTTCTAATATAAAAAGTGGGGAAGGTAGGTAATTTATAGCTCCTTTCAAAGAAGAGCCAACAGAAATTAGTTGGATTGGGCCAGTGGATCAGTACCAAGAACAGAGAAAGGAAAGACAGGACAGTCTTTAAAAGTGGCAAATGAAGGTGTACTAGAAGGAGATACAGAAAGACATTAAGATGTGTATGTCCATGAAAGCAAGAGGCAAAAAAAATCAAATTTAATAGGAAGGTCAGCAAAAGAACTTGAAGAAGAATGGGATTTGATCCAAGTGAAAGGTAAGATGGAAATCAGCTTAGGAAAAATATCAGGAGCCAAAAGATAATGTACCGCTTATCTATAACTTTTGAAGTGCTGGTATATTTGCTTGTTGGAGATTGTAGAGAAAATACAATTGTGTGAATTTTAAGGCTGAATGGCAGTGGAAAAAGTTGGATAAGAAACAGTAAGTCAGAAAAAGAGGATATATTTACAAGCTGAACGAGCACCAAGGAAGAGAAGGAACTTTAATTAAAGTGCTTGAGTTTCACAGTTTGTTGGCATGTGGTTTTCCTTCTGCAGAGGGATATTGAGGAAGTTCAGCTGGTGAGGGAAAGGCAAGCTGTGAGGAAAGCAGAAGAAATGAAGAAGTTAAATCGCTGAGTTTGTAACGGGTAGTTGGAGATGTGGAAGTGTGTCATGACATGGGAATGGAGGAAAACAAGAAGCGTATGGCGTTTCTGAAAGCTGGAGAACAGGTGGTTTTCAGGAAGGGAGGGTGTGCAGTCACCCTACAACGGAAGGGAGGATGAGCTTGCTGGTGACTTTCCTGGCAGTGCTGTAAGCCATTTCTATGGACAAGGGGGAAAAGAATGCAGATTTTACAGGGGGAGAGAGAATTGACTGAGTAGGGCCACAACAAGTGAGATTGTTGAGTGGTTTTCTCCAAGTGTTTTTTTTTTTTTTTGTTTGTTTGTTTGGTTTGGTTTTTGTTCTTTTGGGTTTTTTAACATGTTTAAGACATATGGAGGCAAAGAAAGGAAGCATATGGAGTGGCATTTGAAAATGGGGCTAGGGTCAAAAGAGATGGTAGGGGAAACAATAACATGTTTCAGAAGCAGAGAAGGATGGTTGAAGATGTCTCATTGTTTCTTCATGCTCCTCCATCTGCCAATATCCATCTGTTGGTTTTTTGTTGTGTGCTCAAATGTCAACTCCACTAACTGTTTAATGTCAAATGGATAATCATGTCTGTCTCCCTTTTTCACTGATTTTTGGAGGGATATAAAAACTATATCTTCCACACAGCATTGGAAGGGTGGGAAGGAAGGATCTATCCACTTGTTCTCTGCAGCCTAGAGGTTGTTGATCAAAAGATGCTGTTCTGGGAAGCAGAAAAGGTCAGATGTGAATCCATAAACCTGAGAAGGCCCCTGAACTTGTGAAGGGGGCACCCTGAAGCCCATTGAAGTGCTTAACCCTGTTCTATAAAAGGCACTGATATCATCACCAAATCCTAAAGGAAAATCGTAACAGGAGAATGTGCACTGGGGAAGATATTCCCTAACTCTCTGCAGCCTGGAGCTTGGTGCCAAGCTCATCCAGGAGG
The DNA here is from genome assembly GCA_013390105.1 of Tichodroma muraria. Lineage (NCBI taxonomy): Eukaryota > Metazoa > Chordata > Aves > Passeriformes > Sittidae > Tichodroma > Tichodroma muraria. The sequence goes on from WAAG01005984.1 coordinate 22,039, forward strand.
TGAGATGCTGAAGACACCTGCTCTTGGTGTCTCTCCACATCTGCTTTCTTCTGGGTGCCCTGACTGCTTTTGAAGGCACCAAAATGATTTTGTGTATAGCAGTTTATGAACCCAGGCGGAGAAAAGCATCACCACTGGCTGTTCATCTCCTGCCTTGGCTGTAGGTCACCTCTTGCACTGCAGAACTGGTTTGTGAAGTTGTGTGCACACTAGCTGAGGAGAAGGGACACCTTTCTGTGAGAGACAGGTAGGGGAGCAGCAGGCAGAGGATGGTGATGTGCAGTGCAACCAGTGTGATCCACTGGAACCACATGCCACTCCCATGAGTTGCTGGAGCAAGGAAGGCACCCTGGTGCTGGTGCCTTGGCTTTCCTCTGTGAGGCAGGCACTTGCCCACCTTCAGGGGTCATTACACTGTGGCAAAGTAAGAGATGAGCCCCTGCATAACCATCTTCTGGCAATGACCCACTGGGAATACTTACCCCAGCAGTCATTTTCCTTCCTGGCAAAACACAGTGGTCAGAACAGCACGGAGCTGAGTCAGTCTTTCCCAGGTCACTGGGAATCAGTCCCTGCCTGCTGCATCCCCGATCCGCAGTGACATATCCGTAATTACAATTTTCACTGTTATGTTCATGATATTAGTATTTTTCTTGCTCTAGCCAAGACTCCTACTCTTCGTTCATGCATGAGCCTGTCATGCTATACAATTACAGTGGAGTCAGGGCCTGATCTGTACTATAATTATAACTGAGTCAGTTACAACAGGCTTGTCTCCTGACCTGCTTCCAAAATAGCCCCATATTTTTTAAAGCAAATGGGATTTTAGGTGTATTCTTCAACCACGTTAATGCACTTACTCCCGTCTTGTATTTAAACTGGACTCTTTTCTGATAAAGCAACCCTTTTTATAGCATAAGCAGGAAATGGTCCAAACTGGCTGTTCATTTGCATTCACTGTCAGCTTCAAGCACCCTCTCTGAATGTCAGATATTTCCCGTTTGCATTCCCTCCCCACTTTGTGTGTTTGCTACTTCCTGGCATCCTTATCATATAGTAATGAATCATGCTGGAGTGAAGATGTCGAATAGAGATACAGAGTGGGACTAGTTTGGTCAGTCCTTGGTAATCAGGCCTCTTAACAGGGAAATGCATTTAAATAGGTCAATGAATCTTACATGTCTGTGCATCAGGAATTATCAGCACCGCAGAACTTGCAGTCAGGGGAGAAATTCTCTTTCAAGCAAAAGTTCATTGAGCAGCAAACATTTCATTTACATTTACATTTTAAATGATGGTTTACCTTTGTGGGTTGTTGGGGGGGGTTTCAAACTGTAGTAAAAGATTATTTTTACTTTTTTTTTCTTAATATATGAAATACATATTTCAAATTAACTATGCAATCCTGTTAGAGCTAGAAAGATGCTTATGTAATTTCCCATCTCCCAAAATGCAGTTGTAATTCCTAGGCTTTATTTTTTTCCTCATGCCCTTTTTGGTGATGGCAATGTGAAATGTTGCATTACAAGGGTAATGACATTGCTATTGGAGGAAAGCTTTTCCCTTGTTCCATTCTTTTAGGGTTTCTATAGTTTATGTCTGCTAAGGCTCTTTCTGGAAGCCTCCCCAAAAAATGGGGCTGGTGGCAGCTATGAGGTTCTATTTCTGACTTTAAGCCCAGTTCCCTAGCTGTTAGTCCAGTATGCCAGTATATAAAATTATTTAAAACATTATGGTCTGGTTTGGATTTCTAGACATTTAAGTATCATAATGAATGCACAAGTGTGGTGCGCTTACCTCAGTTAAAGTTTTTGTCTACTCCACTTCATCTTCTACATTTCATGTTGGGCAGGAGCTCTGAAATTACCAGCATTTGAAGGATAAAGTCATACTTTTTGTTGACAGTCCTTATTTTGCATTCAGTTCAATACAACTCTTGTAGACGAGATTCAGGATAAGCCTTCAGACTATGTCTATCAAAAGTCCAGTCCTATATTCAAATTCTAAAGGTTGAGTTTGCTGTAAAGCATGTGCCACTTAAGATATCTCTTTGACATTACTTAAATATACCTGTCTTGCATAACATTTGTCTGAGGCTGTGTATAGCTTAAAAAAAAAAAATTCTTTTCCAGGAATAAATGTTTAAAAATCGGACAGAGATAAAACTGTTATTATGAGTTCACCAGTAAAAGCAGAAGAGCTGTAATCTGCCCATGATATTAGGTCTGCATTTGTTCAAGTGTTTATAATATACAAGTTATTAGAATTCAGCTGTACTTTCCATGGTGCTATATTCCATTCTTTAACATGCAGAAATGTATAACAAAGTAGTTTTTAACACGTGCTTCATTACCTGCTCTTAAATGGCATGTGAAAATGAACTAAAAAAGCAAACCTATTGTCAATAGTCTCAAGTGTGTTATAAACTGTTTACCCTTCTCTCAGAAAATGTTTAAACTGAAAATAAGAAAGGACTGAAAACAGACAGGACAGTACTAATGCTGAACTAGAAAGGAGGTGATGGACACTGATCTTAGCAAGATTATTACTGTCTGCTGGCCAGTCCTACCATCTTTCATTTACAGGATGCTCAACTTCCAAATAAATGAGGTGCAGATTTGCACCCTGGGATCCCTTAGACCTGATGCCCCAGGATGCAGCTGCAACCCTCTCCTCCAGTCTAGCTCCAGGGAAAGCTGGCAGTGGGTACACAGGGGAGTCTGCTACACTCCTGATCTGTGCTCTTGTTTTCTTGTAATAGGTTCCCCCCTCTACCCGCCCAGGCTTCTCATGTCTCTGCTGGGTAATTGGATAGCACTCACTTGTCCTTCCTGTGTATATAACATTTTGCATAATGGGATCTTGATCCATAAAAGGAACTGCAATAAAGCAAATAACATCACCACAAAAAAAAATTACAATCCTTTAGTGGTGAGTAGGCTTGTTGAAGTCAATATACAAGGCAAACACGTGTTGGTGTCCACAGAGCTCCTGGCATAGTGTGGAGCTATATGAGACCATGGGGTGACTCCAGGAGCTTGTTCATCTCCACAAAGGAGATTTCTTCCTGTGTAGCTTTGATCCAGTGTTATTTTGAAACAACGCAGCCCCAAAACTAAGCTAGATAAATACTTTACCCTCCTTGAGTGCTGTAGTTCACACAAAGGGGCTTCCTGCAGCAGGCCCTGTTGCTGCTGCTGATGTGGTTGCTCCCCCCAGCCACTCGTGTCAGGACCACAGTAATGTTTCCTAGGCTCACCCATACCCATTTAAATTATAGATTTGGACTAGTGCTGGCTCCCCTCCAAATCTCTGATCTAGTAGCTGTTTTTAATGATAAATTACATATGTTTAATAGCTCAGCTATTTTGTTTGGTTCCTTCAAAACTTTGAGATGAATAGGCTCCAGTCTCAATGATTTATTGCAATTTAATTTGTCAAGTTGTTTCAGCACTTTTTCTTACGCTCCTCTGACAGCAGTTCACCTTCACAAACCAAAGATAGGTATTTCCCTTTTCTCCTCAGAGTGAAGGCTCATACAGAAACTACTTGGCAACCTCTGTGAGCTCTTTCTCCTCTTTGACCTCTTTTTCTTTTGCTCAGTTGATTAAATTTAGGGATTTTCCTGTGAGCCTCCAATGTTCAAATCTTATATCACTGCAATTGTTTTGTCCAATCCTATTCATAACCAGCTGGTTGGATCACCAGTTTAATAGTAGGTACAGTTTTTGCCTGGATTTTTCTCGAAATTCTCTGCTCTACATGTTCTTTTGATCTCACATTTACTTGTGACTGTTCTCTTTCCTCAATCAGTGCCCATCTGTTTCATCTGAAATAACTTTTCCTGGACATGGATGGTCAGATGTCCAGAATTCCAAGGGAGGCTGGCGAGTCCCATCTAGGATTGGTTGCATTTCTCTCTTTCATGATTGTGTTTTATGAGGGCTTTGTATTTATGCAGAAAGAAGAGCTGTGACAAAATCTGTGGGGTACTCAGCTGGTTTCCACTTGAAAGTTCCCAATTTATAAGGGATTTCTGCTACTTGTCCCTGAGCATGTCACCTTGCAGTTAGTATAATTGAATTTAATCCAATTTATATTGCTCCATTTGTCATTTATTTCTTTCCATGTGATATCCTAATAGTCCTCTGTATTAACAGTACCTCAACATTAACATTGTGATCAGCAAATTTCATTTGTGCACTCCCGCGTGCCAAGAACCTTAGGGAATGATTGGTAGGTTTCATTCCTTGCACCATTCTCCTGCATCTTCATGCTTTCCATTTTGACACTCCTTAGAAAGGTCTTTATCTACAACATGGCTACTAACATGGGCTTTCTTTAGCTTAACTTCTGTGGAAACATAGAATTCCTTGTTAAAATCTAGATACATAAATTCTATCATATTCTCCTTTATATATGTGTACTTTTAAGCCCCTTTACTACCTGACAAACCCCCCTTTAAAAATTATTGAGGTAACAGTAATACATCTATTTCTTCAGCACCATCAGCAGCTCTTTAGATTTATTTTTAAGAAGTCTTAAATGGTGATTTGCTCCCTGTGCTTGATTTTTCTTTTGCTTGTGGGTTTTTTCAGAACTGTATGTGGTGTTAAGGTAGTGTATCAGTCTCTACTGAGTTGTGATCGCTGTGATTGGTGTGCAAAGAGAAAATGTGTACTCTGTTGGTTCAGGCTCTAGCTGTTTTCTCCTCCATTTCCTAATTCTTCTGTTTTATTGGTCTGGCATATGCTGACTTTGGTGTGACTGTAACAGAGTGTTCTTAAGAACACTCCAGGTTTAATTCTATTGCACATTGATTCCTGCATTTCCATGAAGAAAAGGCTCATGGTTTAATCGTTTAATCCCCCTCAAGTGTATCATAATTTTTGGGGGCACTTTCTCTGGAAGGACATCAGGCTTGCAGACCACTGTCACAGGGAAGTCTCTGGGGCCTGGCAAGAGAACTTGCACCTACATCATAAACAAGAAACACTTCCAATCCTCTGCAAGGTTGGCAGACTTTTAATTGCAACACAGTGGAGATGAATCAGTTGGGTGTCAATTGCCTTGGGAACCTTCTGGGTGACTAAGTCTATGTCAGATGAGGTGACAAAAGGGAATAGGTGCGAAATGCCCCGGCAGTTGGGAGGCATTCCCTAGAGGAGATGAACAGCTAAATGTGTCACTGAAGGAAGGGTGGTGGGTTGAAGGGGAAACAGAGGGCAAGGGATGGTCTGCAGACCTTTTCCTGAGAGTGAGAGACGACCCGTGACTACTTCACTGGTGCCTTGAAGTGTGGTGCTCACTTCCTGAATAAGCTTCCTGTATAACTTGTTTGCTTTTAACTGGAGACTGCGGAGATTTCTTAGCAAATTGTCTTCAAAGAATTTTCTCAGGAAGCCACCCCACTTTCTTTCATATTAAAGATTTTATTCTTTGCAACCTTCTTGGAAATATGTCTCTAAATCTCGTTGTGCATTCAAAGATTTTGGATTGGCTTGTGCTTTTTTATTTTATTTTATTTTTTTAATTGAATAGAACCACAAGCTGGGTAATAGGAATTGGGAAACTTGAGGAGAAATGCAAAACTTTGTTCACTTGTTAAAAAGCATTCATTGAAACAGTATAGAAAACTAGCAGCTGGGTCAATTTTGAACGCTCTGTTGTGCGCATAACTCTCTGAGGTCAAGGTATTTTGCAAAATCGTTCCCCTCCCTTCATATAATGGTCATGGTTACAGTGCAAATGCCTGTCTTAGGTCTAGAAAACCATCATTCTTTGAGACAAGCTTCACTGCATGTCCTGCCTGTGTGATGTGGGACTGGAAGTATGTTTTAATGTTCATATGCCTGAAGCCTTCGAGGGGAACTCCCGAAGGTTACAGAGGTACCTTCTGAGGAGAGGAGTTGCACACTGTGTTTTTCCCATCTATCAGGCAGCAGGAGGCATTGCAGAAGATAGAGCTTGGGATCTGTGGCAAGGTAGGAGGTTCTTGTTCTTTCTTTTCCAGTTCTCTCCCATTTGTGACACCTGAGAGTAGCCTGTCAGTGTCCAGACTTCTTTATTTCTTTCCCATGTTGTGGCCCTACCCTGGCCTGAGATGTGGATTTCTCCTATTGCCATGCTGGATGTTGAACTGAAACAGCAATGAGTGAGAAACTCATGAGAAAACATTTTGTTTGTCTGCTCATAATGGGTAAATCTAACACAATATAGCAGAGATGCCACAGAATGTCACCTTTCTGTTCACTTCATAACCTGCATCCATTCTAATTATCAGATCTGGTCAGAAACTCCTAAAATCTGAAGAACAGCCCCTGGCTCAGGAGGAGCTGAGGCAATAAAGGTGCTGTGGTGATGTGCCATGAGAATGCATCAAATACCCATGACTCAGAGGAGGCTGGAGGCAGCTGTGTGAGTCCTGTTTAAAGCCCAGGATGGGGGAGAAGATGTTCTGCTCCAGGGGCTGGTGTGAAGGTAGCTTGGGGTGGCTGCAGTGGCTGCTCTGTAATGGGCAGAGGGGATCACTGCTCCTCATTTTATCTCCTCAGGGCGTGGAGCTGCCCAGGAAAGGCAGAGGCAGAGTGTTGTGTGTGCTTTGCAGCGTGGGAGCTACTTCCCTGACTCCTGCTAGGGAGTGTGTCTTTATTTTGTGTATTGCAGGGTGTGTGCTCTCTCTGACCTCCCATCAGGGGATATCTTACTTCAAATGGAAAGCGGCTATGCCTTGCATCCAGGCAGAATTTTGGAAGGGAAAAGCTCTTTGTCATGTAAATTGTTATCCAAACACCACAGGTAACCTCTTCTAACTGGGAAAAAGGAGACAGAATAAATGAGCCACTACCAGCACAACTAGATGGACACCCATGGCCACCTCTTACATAAACCTGTCCAAGACAAACCCTTTCTTATGACTTTGTCAGGTAGTGTTTATATTCCAGCTTTGGCAAATAAATCTTGTGTCATTAAATAGGAAATAGTTTAACACTTTACCAATGCTATCATAATGAATTAATTTGATATTCATGGGAATACCACATGTGCTTTCCTAGGTGTCCTACTACCATTTCACTTTCACTAATGGGCACTTGAGTCATACTGATTTTTCCCCAAAGCCACATAATGATCTATAATATTCCTGAATAATTGCACTTTAAGTGGAAGCTAGCAGGGTTGACTACTCCCAGAAATATGTCAAAATATTTTTACTATTACAAGTAGGAATGTGAATACTAACCAAACCTGCCAATACATTTAAATATGTGGCAAAGTTTTAGAAAAAAAAGTTCTGGAATGTTTTTTGAAGGTTAAAAAGTCCTCAAATATTTTTTTTCTGAATAATTTTTATAGCCATCTGCAGAAGAGCAGAATTGCTAAATTGTGTTAAAGAGAAAAAAAAAGGAAAGGAAAAGCAAGCATTAAGCTCATGTGGTAACAAAACATAATTATTTCATAGTAGCTGAAACAACTTCACAGCCTCATTTATGCCATTGATTGAAAATAAATATTAGTTGCAGGTATTTTAATACCGGGCTGGTACATGTAATCTGTGGGGGGAAAGAGGCCTTAAAAACCAGTCTTCTTCTTGAACAGATAGACTGTGCTGTCTTTCTCGTGAATAGGTGTTCTGGAGAGCTTTGCATCTGCAGGGTAGTTGTGTTTCGAGGCTTGGCTGAATTGGCCCTGTGTTTGCCCTGCAGAGCCTGTGGGAAGGACCTTGGTCTGTGCTGAGCTGTGGGGGTCAGTGCCCCTCCCAGAGCAGCCAGAGGGGGCTTCAGCCTCACCTCAGGACCACCACGAAGCACCAGCTGTGCAAACATCCTCTGCATCATCTCTGCTTGGGATCTCACCACAACCCCTGTTTGTGCCTTTGCCTTGGCCACACAAGAAAGTGGGAATAGCTGGTGGACACAAGGTGCGCTCAACAGGGAATGTCTGCTATGTTCCACCTGCTTCTGGGTGCAGCAAAAGCCAGGGATGGAGGGGAGAGGTGGATGGAAATTATTTGCTGTGAGGCAAATCATGCCAGGCACATGGAACCCTCAGGGGTGGGAGCTCTGCCTCATCTGTGCAGCTTTTGCATCCTGGCCACCATGGAGTCGCCAGGGAGAGCACAGAGAAGTTGCTGCAGCTGTGTCCTTGAGTGACCCCCAACTGTCAGGTCAGACCTTGAACACGAATGAGCCAAGAGCCACCCTGTCATGCTCATGTTAATGAAAAGGAGAAGGTCCAGGAATAAGACTGGGTAGGAGAAGTGGAGCAGGACACCCGTGTCCTCAGGAGGATCCTGTGGTTCCAGAAGGAACCACTGAAGTACGTAAGACTCCTTTAATTAAAGGATTTACCTGTAGTCTCAGAATGGAAATGACGTGCTTTGTTGTGCCTAATTGGGAGGCTGCTCTCCAGAGTCACGGCACCAACTCCTGAGTGCGCAGAGAAATTTCTACGTGCAAAGCTCGCCACAAACCAAACTGCCACAGCAGTCCCGTACATGGCAGTACCCAAGAAACACCTAATTTTTATCTGATTAAGGACTGTAAAAAACGAGGGCAGGAGCCTTGCTCATGCATTATTGAAACGTCTGCAGTGACGCTGGCGGGATGGCAGAACATGCCTGCTGATGCCAGAGGAATGGAGGCTCTGTCTGGTGGGATGCAGGGAGTCCTGGAGAGCAGTGGGTGCCTCAGCTGTGGGGCCTGAGGTGGCTCTGAGTGCCATTGAGCTCTCTGCAGGTGGAGGATGTGGGGCACACAGCATCGAAAGGTTTGGCCTGATCCAAAGGGAAATGCTGCAGGAGACAGTTATGGGTGTGTTTTCCTGTGCTTTGGATTACTGTTGGATTTGGGCTGGCAGCAGCTCTCCTCTGCTACAAGACTTGTCACGATACAAAACATCGCCTCCCTTCTGAATCACAGCAATTAAAAACATGTGCATCCAATCCACCCCATTTAACAAATTCACATCTCCTCCCTCTCCTCCAGCCTTCTCCACCTCAAAATACATTTACTCTTCATGAGGCTAATTAGCCCTTTCCTGCTTATATCTCTTTTTTGGAGCAATCCCCACATTTGAGGCATCAGTATTTATCAGTGAAAAACATTTTCAGGCAAAAATTCCCTACCAGCTCTAATTAAAAGTCAAGGCTGGTGACAAACCTCTGCGGGTGCGTTCAGAGAGAATCCCATAAATGGTGTGTATAATGGTACAGTATAACATATGTGGCCCTGAAAAATCAGAAATAAAAGTTGTCGAGTTGGAATCCGTGTTGGATCTTGCCAGGGTCTTTGCTGGGTGCCCCCTTCTCCCAGACAAGGCTGTGGGGCGGGCTGGATGCACCAGAGTTCCTGCTGTGCAAATTACAGTCTGGCAAATTAAAATGACGGAAGTGGCAATTTAAGTTAATATGCTGGGTTATGAACTCTGCTGGCAGAGGTACAGACAGGACAGTTCTCCCGTGCCTACTTGTGATGGTGGCATTGGCCTCTGGGACAGGGACAGGGCGGGCAACTGGCAGTGATAACCTCTTCAGCCATCCCTGCTCTATCTGAGGGGAACTGGGAGTCCCAATCTGTTTCGCATCATTTGGTGAGATGAAGCAAAATTCTTAATAAAACAACTGCCCTTTTGCAGTATCTCTACAAAACATCCTTGAGTGACGGAGGACCTTGAAGCGAAGTTCTGTTAAACCAAACAAGTGAAATTCAACTTGGGGCAACTAAGGAATCTAAATGCTACATTTATAAGGTTTCAGAAGGTTTGTCAATGCACCTAGGCTGGTAAATTCTGTTCTTCCCCATACTCCTTGCACCTCTGAGCCAAAGTGCCACTGAAGGCTCTGTCACTGAAATAAAGGCACAAGATAAATTTTGTCTTTACAGACTTACTATATGAAATACTGCTGTATTTATGCAGCATTTTAAAGCCTTGTTTTTCCCCTCATTTACCTTTGGCACTACAGGACTGCAGCTCTATGCCTGGACAAACTAGTTTTCAACTGTAAGCTGGGGCCTTTTGTTCTTTGGAGTAGTGTTCAGTGCTTGGTGAAGCTATTTTGGTGAGGAGTTACTCTTCTTTTCCCATCTTCCGTTTTGCTGTTGTAACATAATCATAGTGATTTGGAGTAGAGGACCAATCCAGAATGGTTAACATTTGAACTGAGGAGCCTGGCAGCAGTTCCCAGTGCATCCAGGTGCATGTTCAGCTCAGGTTTGGGAGCCCACTAGCTGGTTTCCATGGATAAGAAATCCAGTTTCAGGGGCTGCATGGGAGCTGCTCAGCCACACAGTCTGGGCAGCTGCATGGGAGTCCTGCATGGAAATCAGAGAGCCCCTGTGACCTGGTACCTTCCATCCCAAATCTATTTCTTCATTGTAAATCCCCCCAAATGGCCTGAACTCAATAGGCCCGCGCAACTCACTGCAGATCTATATTACCCTGTTCCTGCCTGCATCAGTTTAAATACTGAGTTTAAGCTGGAGGCATTAATGCTGTACAATCAGGATTCTTAAGACAAAAAGAACTCAAGACACATTGCAAATTTCAATTTTCCACCTAATCAGTGCACTTCCTTCAATTTTACAAACAAGCATATTTCAACTCCACTACTTGAAATGACCCCCCTGATATTATTCGTTTATCAGTCAACTCTGATAGGCCAAAATGTATTAAATTATATATAGAGAATATTAAGCAAATTTAAATGCAAGTCCAAGTAGAATATACATAATTTCTGTTTTAAATTAATAATAATGTTACACATTTTCCCATTAAGCTACATTTGCAAAGTTAGCCTGAAGAAATAGTACTAAGTATCTCACCAAAGCAATTCAGTGCTCAGTTGACAAAACAGAAATGTAGTACTTCCCATATAACAGCATCCATAAAAGAAATTACTAAATTCTTTGCCACTATGAATCAACAGCTTTATTGAATGGAAACATTTCAGTCAACCAATGCCTTGATAATAATATTTAAGGTGAAGAGAAACCCCTAAAGTATGTCAACAGTCTGAATTAACAGTTGGGGTGGAAATGTGGTGTTGTGTTTGCTTGTGCTTTTTTTCAAGTCAGTAAGTGAGAAATACTTGATCTGAGTTTGGAAAGAGGCACAGATGTCAGTGTGAGCTCTGAAACGCGCTTTTGTGGTCTCTGATCCAGTTCCTCATCCGGGTCAAAAAAATCTAAGGAACTGCTTTATGTTATGTTCTCTTTAAATCAAGGAAACACACCTCAGCTGCAAGCCTTTTTTCTGAATCATTCCTCCCTCCTCGCCTGCAGATGTCAGAGAGGCAGCTGGGAATCCCCGAAGACCGGAGCGTTCATGGGAGCCTGCTTCTTTGACATTTAGGGTAGACAAACAGCTCCAAGGATCTGGGACAAAGAGATCCAAAAGCTGGGTCTGAGCATAATGCTGAAAAACTGCTTCACTGTGGGTTATTCTGACTATTTTTATGTGTAGCATGGGAGTGAGAACTGGATTAGGAGGCCTGGGGGGTTGAATGGATTACAAACAAAAAGCATTAAGCTAATCATAGGAGTGATGTTCCTTAAGGGCAAGGATGAACTAATGGCTGAATTTTCTTTTGTCCCTGTATTACAGCCGTGAAACAGTAAACCAGTCAAAACAGTAGCTGTTTCCAAGCCAGGTCTGCTACATTATGCATTTCTATAAGTTTTATAAATATAGGTGTTGCTTAACACGGATTGCTTGCACGATCTTGGATGTACTCATAGGAAGGGAATTCAAGGTCAACAGTCCCTGAAGGCTGTCAAACTATTTACAAGTTTGCTATTTATAAGGACTAGTCTGGGAGTCCTAGAAGCAGTAAGTTCTTAGGCAAGCGGTTTAATTTCTGCATGACAGAAGAGCTGCTGTTTCTGTATTGCTGCCTAGATGCCATTGCAGTTCACTTAAATTATCTTAAAAATCTCTTTGTTGTCTAGATTCTAGTAGTGTCAGGCTCACCCCTAAGCACTCCATATAACCTGAAGAACAAACAAAGCAATAAATATCAGTACAGCCACTGTTCTATGCAGGTTCTATAAGGGTTCAGGGATGGCAAGAGTTAATCAGAAATTTAATGATTAATATAGAATAATAATCAATTGACCTTGGGAGTACAGCTTGTTATAAAATAGCAGGCTGGAGGATTCATTGCATTCCTGCAGAACACTGAAGAAAAAAATTTCTTTTCTAAGGAAAGTGAAAAGTAGGGCATACTGGTTTCTGCAGACCAGAAAAAGCACATTGCTTGCACTCATATTAGGCTTTGGAACACTCAAGTGAGGTGGAAAATGTAGAGAAAAATTTGTGACTGAACTGCAAACATTGCAGACTCAGAAGAACTGGTGCACAGAATTCAGATAAGCCTCTCGTGAAGAGAGAGACTAGTTGTTCCTTCCTCAGCAGTGTTACCCAAGAATATGCACATACTGTGCCTTTTATTCTTTTTGGGTAAGTGGATGGTACATCCTAGAAGGGCATCACTCATTCTAGGAAGTGAATCTTTGGATGTCATCTATTCTGGCTGTACTACCTGAATGAAAGCAGCGTTCAGTAGTGCCCTTGATCTAACACCATACATTCCCTAGACCCAGAGCACTCTCCCTGTATTTGTAAAACAAAACCAAAACTTTAAGCCTCACAATCCCTCCCTCATCTTCAAAATATGAAAACCCTTGAAGAGGCATCTGAACTTGCACATTACTTTATCTGTTCAAAGTTTCACAAAGGAATATTTTCCAAATGTTCTGCAATTCCTTCAAGACAACAGTTTGCATCATGCTAAGGCAGCAGGGAGGTGGTAAACAGAGAAGGAAATGCAATACGAATGCTGGCAAAAATCAGGGGAAGCAAGGTGGGAGCAATATCGCTCAAGCTGTCAGATCTGTGAGCAAGCCTCGTGAACCAGCTGAGTTATGGCAAACTCCTGCTATGAGGGAATTGCGGTAACTGAGCCTTGCACTCAAACATTTATAAGGGTGTCCTGGGATAAATAAAGGTGCAGCCTCTGTAAACTCTGCCGTGAAAACAAACACCTTTGAACCAAACCAGTTACAAGCCTCTATAAAGAATGGGCATAGCTGATGTTAATTCTAAGATTTGTATTTTGGTTTTCTATCCGGAGAACAACAGCCTGAGTCTTCTTGGCTGTCAAGGAGTTAAATGCACGGCCCTGGCCGGAGCTGCTGCAGAAGGCAGTGCTGGCACTACTGCAGTATTCCTGTGGGCATATAGAGTGCGCTCAGTTCAGGGTCTCCACTGGAATATACAACAAAATAGTAAAACCTCTTTGATTCCTAGGCAAAGCCTCTGCCATCTGGGGCCAGACCTTCTTAAAACATGAGGTGGTTGTATTTTGTAGAAGACATTCAGCTTATTTTAAGATCATACCTCATGCACTCAGACAGTGCTGTGTGTCACATTGAGCTCTGTTTAGAAGCCTGGTCTGGATTATAGAGACATTTAGGAAATCATGAGCTTATCAAAAGTTTGAATCAGACTTGCTGTCTATAACCAAACTCAATAATCAGACTTTTGAACCATGTAATGGGTTAGCAAAAGAGCAGGGGACATGCAGGGAGACAATGATTTAGCAGAATTCCACTCGGCATTCAAGCATGCTAGCATGTCTGAAAATAAGGGATACATTATTAATTACTTAATGTTTGCAAAGTATTTTGATTCTAGAACGTGCCAAGTGTTCTTCATTAATTTTCAGTAAATATATGACTAAGCAGTATATGTAATAAGGACACAAAATGTGGTAAGTAGACAAAAGACCTGAAAACACACAAAACATTTTAAAAAGAGAGCTGCTATCAACTGGGGGAAAAAATATGTTCAGACCAGTGGGGTAAATATTGTGATGATGCAGCTACTAGTTATTTATTAACTCAGCACTAGTGTGGGGATATGCCTGACAGCAGTGGCGAGCAGTTGAGACAGCCAACGTCCTACAAGACCTGTAAAGCTGACCTCTATCACCTTTTCTCCTCCAGTGCTAAATTTGGCACAGCCCATACTCAGCAGACCTTCTCTTACCTTCTGGGGCTGCCTAACGCCTGCTTTAGGAGCTGCGTGTGCTTCTGCAGCTTTAATAATGTCTGGAAAACCACTTCTCGGTGGCGGTCACAACCCCTGAGTGGCTGCGGGGAGGTGCGCTCGCACCAGGGCCCGGCAGCACAAGCTGCTGCACGCTCTTCCCCTCCCTGGTCGTTCTCACATCCCCATCTGTTCCTTTCCAGTCTCTCAAGTGGGAAATAAACTGAGTTAGAGTCAAACTGTCAAACTCATAATATTCGAGTGGGTTGAATGTCACACCGCCAGAATTCATGCAATCCATATTTCATTCAGCGCAATAAATATGCAGTCTTGTACAGATCTTAGAAATCAATTATGTTTTTTTCAGGAAGGTTTGAAGAAACCTACAAAGTAGGGGCACTTCAGCAAAATGATTTCTTGCCTTCTTTTCCAATGAAGTAACTTTTTAGTGTTATGAGTGCAAGGTCTCGATTCCTGAAAACAAGCTTGTAAGTGCGTGCCTCGGCCATCTGCTACTGCCCTTAAGTCAAAGTCATGGTCCTCAGTTTACAACATCATACTTGGAAGTTTATGACGTTACAAATACAGGATTGACACTTTTGTTGACAGCTAGCCAATAGGATCAAATGAATTAAGCAACAAGCCGTGTCCTTGAAAACTTTGGCTGTAAAGACGAAGACCAAGTGGGAGCCTTTCTCACTGGAAGGAGCTAGCACTGCCCTCACAGGTGGTTAGTGTATCAGAAATTTGTCACGAGCACTCTAAAAATAACTAGGAATGATCTTGTAGCTTTCTGACATACTTTTAATTATTTTTTTCAAATGTATTTTCTCTTTCCATGTCAGCTGTTCTGCACATTCAATTAGGTACATGGATGATAGTTTTGACCTAGGCGAAGGGACTGAATGATAAATTAGCTTCTAAGGCCAGACACACAGCTGGTGTAAGTGGACTTTACATTTATGCAGTCAAGGGAGCTAAGCCAAATTTCTCCCAGCTATGGCCACCACAATATACTTCTCATGCAGCAGGATTTTCTGTGGCTGCAACTTTTATCATACGTGGAATATTTCAACTGGTGGCAAAAGACTTATTGATCCCACTGTGCAGAGCATAACCTGTGTCTATCAATGTGGCAGGTATTTAATAAGAGTAGTTTGAGGCCATTCAAAAATTTACAGGAAGTCCCTCAGCTGCAAGAAATCAGCAAAATATTGCTAATTTTTTACTGTTTTAAAGTCTAGATATGGGTCAGGGTCCCAATAGTTTTACTCTGTCCAAGAGAAATCATGTTCCTGCAGCTTCCCCCACTGACTTTTTGAAAGTATATAATTTTTCATGGTGCTTTAATGAAACAGCAGATAATTTGGAAAAACATAACATGTGGCAGCTTGGAGGGTGTTTTATTGGTGCCAGGAATCTCCCTGGACAGCATCACCTACAGAACAGGGGACACAGTCCAGCAGTGAGTGCAAACACGTCAGCTGGGCATGGAGACCAACCTTGGGAACAAACCTTGGAAGGTTACAGTCTTGGAAGTTAGAGATTTTTGTGAGGGGTTTTAAGCAATGTAGCTGGATCATTCATTGTTTGAAACTCTTTTGAAGTCACTGTCAACTTATTTCCCCTTACAGAGCTATTTCTATTAACAAGAAACATCCTATTTTGACCTACAGGTCAAAACGAAAGAATTGTGAGGCAGAGAACAATTTTATTTATCTTTCTAGAATGAATTACTCCACTCTGTTATTATTATTATTTTGAGGGACACAATTATGAGTTTTCTAGGGGAAAAAAATATTTTTCTGAATATATTTAATTGCCAAAAAAACTTCATAAAAAGGAAATAACAGCCTTTAGTTATGATCCTTACTTTAAAAGACAGAAAATCTGCTTTGTTTTTAGGAAGAGCTTTAATAGGTTTTTTGGGGGAGTAACTTAGAAGTAACATTTTATTTTGATCAAAAAATATTCATTAAAAAAAAATTTAATGAGTCAAATGCCTGTAGCTATTTCTAACAGAAGCAGGTTTACTTTTCTGGAAAAAATGCAGGCTGATGCTAAATGGTAGGTCACTGGTCCTATGCCATTTTGAAATTTTATTTGATGGCTTCAATGTGAAGTCAAGCAACAATGCTAGAGATAGGGACTAGAGGAGGGCAAGATTGTAATTTTTAGTTTAATTTGGCTCCAGTAAAAATTAGTTGTGATTCCCTTACTGGCAAAGGAAAAAAGGTCCCATTGCAGGACCACAACAGGGATTTTTCTTCCCTGGCTGTTGTTAGTGGGCAGGCTCTGGAGTGTCAGGAATGGGTGTGTATATGGAAGGGTGTTTTTTAAACAGAAGGGGTAATATTTTGAAAAGTGGAATGGGAACCTATCCCTCCTTGCAAAAATGCCCTAAGCTCTTTGTTCCTTGAAATTAAATTCCAGTTTACTTCTGAAATTAAGGTTGTGACTTCCTACATAACTGGGGGACTTTTGAATGTTTGACCTAACAAGTCCTGCTCCACTCCCATGATCCTCCAAAGCTGAATTCACATGACAAACACCAGCTTTAAGCTTTTTTTAAAAAAAAAATAATTATTCCATCTGAATGTATTTAGCAAGCAATAGGCATTGCTGCCAACCCCCCAGTGTCTCAGGCAATGTCACTGTCTCCATGATCTGCATGTGTGGCAGATGTGTTGAATGCATCAACATTTACAATGTGAGTCTCCTGTGGCCATGGGAGGTGCAGTGTGGGATGGGCTGTCCTCAGAGTCAGGGCTGACTTTGTTCTGTCTGCACAATGTCTAACTCACAGGGGGTCCTGAGCTGTGACTGGGCTCCAAAATGCGGCAAAACGGTACAGTATTAAAATAACATTAGTGTTCCATGCTCATGCTACAAGAAAGCATCTACTGCAAGCCTTAGAAAGGAAAAAAAAAAAATATATAAAAAGACTAGGAAGGAGGTAAGGNACTGCAAGCCTTAGAAAGGAAAAAAAAAAATATATAAAAAGACTAGGAAGGAGGTAAGGGAAGCAGCAGAAGGCTCTTTTTTCTACATCACAAGCCACCCAGAATATATGTCTCTGTGTTTCACTTGGTTATTTATTTTGCATTATGATATCTGACATATCAGAAAACATGAAAGGCAGTTGCAAGCCTAGGACAAAAAGTAAAATGGCTCTTGAAAATGATTCTTTGTGAAGGCTTATTTTTATTTTGTTGCACATGAGACTAGTCAAGCAGACAGGTTTATTTTAACTAACAAAATTTAGCAACTGGAGACAAACATTTGTCTGCCATTATCATTCCTGCAGCAAAAATTCACTTTAATGCCAGGCAGAGAAGGGAGAGCAACCAAGCTCCCCAAAAGCTCTCCTTTGATCTCCAGCAGGGTAATATCCCAGGTCAAAC
>WAAG01005985.1:4349-16516 GCA_013390105.1 Tichodroma muraria
GCGGGAGCGTCTCCTCTCCGCCCGAAGGCCAGGCCGTCCCCCGAGGCCTCGGGCCGGAGGACGAGTTTTGTTCGGCCCGGAACCGGGTAGGAGCCCGGAGCAGGGAGCTGCTGGCGCCGGTGCTGCGCTTTGTCCGAAAGGCCTTCGTTGCAGTTGGCCTTCGTTGTAGTTGGTGGAGTGTGCGGGTAGGAACGGGAACGTCGGACTGGAACAGGGAATTCCCCAAAGGATACTTAGTCCTCCCGCGCCTCGCGGGGACAGTCGGGGCCCACGGGATGCCCAGTGTCCCTGCTGGCACCTTCATCACCTCCAGTTTCCGTATCAGCCTCCTCAGCTCGGGCAGTTTCTGTGCTGTGCTTATGCACTGTCTTGCCGGGCTGGATGCTGTCTCCAGCAGCAGCCGTGTTCCAGCTCACCGGAATGGCCCACAGTCGATGGGAAGACAGAATTCACCACTCCAGCTTTTCGGGCTCTGGGCCGCTGTTCCACTTTTTCTCACCTGTGCAAGGAAGGTGACTCTTGTGTTTTCCTTATATCCAGCCACTGGGCATTCCTGCATACATTAAGTCTCTGTCCTTTAAGTAGTAAGTAAACTGTGTAAATGAAAGAACATGCGGAACTTAAACACCAGTTTCTATAGATGTTTCCTTCATAATTGCTGTTACTAACTTCTCAGAAAGGAAAGCCAGACAGATCATTTTCACTCTTCTTTTTTTATTGGAGATCCTTAACTGCCACCAAAGTTCTTCATAATGATCTTCACTCTTATGCAAAATTTTTTGGTTGTAAAACCCCCATGAATCTGAAAACACATGCTATGTTTGTCAGTCATTTCAGTTCTTCAAATTGTAGATTAAGCCGGTGAATTGCAGCAGACTCTGCCTGCCTGTTTATTCATTTTTATCGTTGTAACCTCATAGCCCTGATTTTTTGTAGCTGCTGCTCAGTGAGGTTTCTACACATTTCTTGTGTGGGGATTTCCCAGACAATGCTGTTAACACTACTGTTTGGGTGTAAATAATGCAAACACAAACATCCAATTGACTTTATTTCCAAAGGAGACGAGATTTGATTGTGAAGTCATTGAGCAAGCAGTTGTGAATTTTCTCCTGCTGCTTCCCTAACATTTCCATGAGGAGACTCTGGGGCTAGAGGCCCGAGGAGACCCTGGCACTCCATAGGCACAGTTTAATCATTCATGCATTGGTATCAGTGCCTGCTGCTGAACTTCTTAACTCTCACTATTGATACTGTGCATCACATTTTTCTGTAAAGAGGACAGGTAATTTAGCCATAATTTCTTTTTTCTTCTGTTTTCTTTTTTTTGTGTGTGCTTTTTGTCTGTTTTGTTTTGTTGGATTTTCTTGGGGTTTTTTTTTTCGAGGTTTTATTTTTTTGATTGGTTGGTTGATGTTGTTTTGTTTGTTCTTCCAGTTTCTTAGCCAATTCCTGTACATGGCAAAATACTACATTTGTTCCCTAGGTTACAGTTTTGGTGTTATATATACTTCCACTGGGCGATGATTTTTATTTTCTAGTCTGTATAACTGCTATTTTTGTCCTGAGTTTTCTATGAAGAATGGCATTCAGTCATGATTAGTATTTGGAGGAAGGTGGTGGTACATGATTGCCCACGCACTAGGAGCAACATACAGCAAATGAGTTGTTCATACTGACCTGTAAATGTACTTTTACATTACAAGGTTAATTACATAAATTACAATTTAATTACAAAATTACATAAATTTACATTACAAATTTATTACAATACAAAAAAGCATTTACGTTACAAAGATGTGTTAAATTACATGTCCTAATAGGAGCATAGCAAGTGATAAGTGACAAAAAAAATCTTTGTTAAATAAGAAAAAGGATTCTGTGACATGGATAAAGTGAATGTCTGGGCAGCTGGAGTATGATAAAGCAAGATAAAAAATGAGGGCATGAAGGAGATTAGAGACGACATTCTTGGCAGGGTAAATGCAAGAATTACTTCATTAAGGAAAAATAAGTACAGTGTAAAAACTAGCGAATTACTATCTAAAATATTTGTCATCAAGTGGTAAAGTATAGGCAGAAAACATATGGGTGAATGTACTGGAAGCAAAGAACGCTCCATCACGTCCCATTGCAAGGGGAAAGATTGGTTTTTCATATGGGGAGTGTGGAGGGACTCATCCCTGGTTTGACTTCAGTTCCTATTCAGCTGGAGTTGGAAAGGTTAAGCACTTCCAGTTGCAGAAAACAATGGTTTGTTTTTCAAAGGGTGGTGTATGCATATCCTCAAAGTGCAGGTAATTGTGCTTGGCTAAGTAGTGAAACTTGCTAGAAGAAAACAAATGATGCTGCTAATGTGAATTGTTCTGCCTTGTTAGGATGCCAGGACTGGACATCACAGACAGCAGAAGCTCAAGAAGTCCTTGGGAAATAAAAAGTATGTGAATGATTTTTTTGTCTAGTTTGAGGGCAAGAAAAGAGTGGAGAGAATCCTACTGGAAAACAAACAAAAAAAAAAAAAGTTGGTCTTTATATAATATTCTGAATTTTAAAAGCTGCAACAATTTTAATTAGTGTGTTGAGAGTCTCAGCTGACTTCACTTATTGGTTTGTAGGAAAAGTGCTCTTCAGACACTTCAGTGTGTATTAGCTTTCATTTTTCTTAAGGATTTTAACATTGTGAAGATAAATATTTTAAGTCCAAGACCAAATGGTGCTCTGAAATCTATGTATTTTGGATGTGATTGCAACTTAAAGACTTTGAGAAATCTTCTTCCCATGCTTCTGCAGTACCTCCTGAAACAGAGTATAGTGATGGTCAGTAATGACCTGGCCTGGTGCCATCGGTATCCTCCCCCCCCCCCTTTATTAATTCCTGATCTGATGTGTTGAAAGGTGAGCTCCACTGCTGAGAGTATTAATGGAATGGCCCTCACAGTCATCACTTCAGTGATATAATTACTTCAGTTGGTAATTGCAGTAGCAATGGGATACATTGCTAAATGTTTCTGTTCCCTTTCTTTCCTCATTACATAAATGGTATTTGCCCAGAGAATAAATATTCTGTGTTTCTTTGACACCTCATTCAGGTTGCTGTCATGTGCAGCAATATAGATGTCCAGGCGTTTCAGGGCCTGAGAGAAATACTTTGGAACAGTGAAGCAAAGTTCCCTCTGACCACTAGGAAAAAAATTTGTTGCTGCTGCTTAGTCTCAAGTAGTCTTAATGCAGTCTGATTTGTAGGATATACTGGAAGGTTGTCTTCATTGCTGAAAGCCTCACTAGTTAAAATTCTTACTGGCATGAAATCTTTAATCGTGTAGTGCCAGCCCTGACTCTGGGAATAGAGACTGAAGATCTTGCCCTTTGTGGGATGGAAAATGTCTCTTTTGTAATGATGGTCTTCAGAAATATTCTTATATTCCAAGGATAAATGCATATTTTTAAATTAAGATTCGCTTGTGCCTGCTTCTAAAGTTGAAAATTTGAGGTAGGAGGAATATTTTCCTGTTCCTCTTGAGAGCTTACTAATGTCATTATCAAAAAGATGTACTGAAAAACAACACTGAGGATGTTTTATCTTGCTGGCACTTTACAGTTCCCAAAACTCAGGAGATTCAGTGAACTGTGAGATTAATTTTTAGAATACTTGGGAAGATTAAAAGGATGTTGTCTGTGAAGTTTATTGTCATTGTGTGTATATGCATCCATATACAAGTATGCGTCCGTATACACAGGAATTCAACTTGATGTTTTCCAGGTCTAAACAACATGAGGAGGTGGAAACTGCTGTTCTAGGAGTGGACAGTAATTATGATGACACAGTCACCAACATTTCCTCTACCTCACTGAAGGGCCCAGTGAACGGGAGCGCAGAGCCCAGAAGCAAGCGGACCATTCGCAGGCCTGCTTACTGGCTGGAAATGAGAGGAATGAAAAACAGTGTTAACAAATCTTCAGAAAAAAAAGGTATTTATCAGTGTTGATCCAAGGCAAAACTTTTTTTTTCCTCTGGTTCTTCAGTGAGAGATTAATTTGCTCCTGAGAGACATGCTGCAATTCAACCAAAAGCTTTGGTTATTACAAGCTTGCTAGTGCTGCTCATGTATTAGAAGAAATGAACTTCTGCCACTGCACAAATATGGGTACAGTTCTCTTGACATTACACAGTTCCTTTTGAGTAACTTGTCTACTAAAATAATCATTCTGTGACTAAACACAGTTCTATCTGTAGAAGAGATAAGAGTAACACCAATCATATCAGAAATAAGCTTCAAGAGCTTTAAAAATAGAACCATCAACACTAAAGATGTGGCAAAGGGGACCATTCATTTGGGAGTAGACAGCTTTTGTGGTTGGTAGATTATTATTTTTTAAGGATGTCTTTATTTTCTCACATTTGTCAGTTATAATTTTCTGATTTGGAATGGTTTGGGTCTTAGATTGTAGGAACATTCAGATTTCCTGGCCTGGGAGCTGTTTTCCAACTTCTTGTGTGGCAGAGAGTCAATACTTCAATCTTCTTTAATGCACTTTCTTCTTACCTCTATGTCAGGATCCGCATTCCGTTCTGTTGTGGGGAGAGGCAAATTCAGTAGCTTGATAGAAGTGAGATTGCTGTAGCTCCACACCCCTAGGTCCAGTCAGTAGCAAGACTGAGTAAGTTCCTGTAGGAACAGAGATGTACAACATACGCAAACAGAAGCCATGCAGATCAGCATTCACACAAACAGCACCAACAGCCTCCATCCTTAAGTACTCAATCTACTCAGTACCTGACCTTTGGGTCCCAGTCTCCTCAGCTGCTGGTCCATGGATGTACTGGCCCCTAAGGCCTGCAGAGCCATGCCAGTGGTGGGTGAAGACCTCCTTACAAACAGGCTCATACTCACAGACCCTGCTTGGTGTCCGACATGACAAGATTTGTATACTGACCAGTCACCTATTTACAAGCAGGTGTTCTCTGCTATCCTCTTACACCTCCATTTTCCCACACTTGATCAACCCCAAATCAGGTAATTCTCTCCTTTTCCCTCCCTTTGGTACCACTCCTAAACATCCCAGTCTTGTGTAATCCTGAATTGTTCTCCACTCAGATCCCTGGTGCTATATAACCCTAGGCAGTAACACCACCCTCTCCCTTCTCACTGTTCCCCCCTTCCCACTTCCAAAGGGTGCTTCAGAGAGGGTTCCCACTGACCTATCTTTGTGTGTCTCCTGGGACAGACCCAGAAGCTGTCTGTTTCTTAAGGTCTGTAATTGGTGTTCCCTGACTATCATTGTGGTTCTATGCGCATCTGTATTCATGGAGATAAGACTTTGATAGGCTTGGAAATATTCAGGGCAGGCACGATATTGTTTGGGTTTCTGTATGCTCCTTTTTGTGTGAGTGCAGGTGAGGTTTTTATGACATAACCTAGCACTTTCTGTCTCTTTTCCTGAGGATTATTTTTATGGGCCATGCTGTGGCACTGTGTCTTCCATACCTACTGTATCAGAGTGTTGTGGGCCATGGGGTACCTAAATGTTGCTGAGTGAGAAGGCTGTGTCCAGTTCATTGGTGTCCAGGTGCCTCACAAGAACTACTCTTTCTTTTTTTGACTAAGTATTTAATATGAGGATAAGATGAGGCAGCAGTAGACTCAAAGCTGTTATCCAGACTGAATACCGAGACTGAAGCTTATCTGTTCTTACTTATCAGGAGAAGTGCTATTGAAAGGCAAGAGGAAGTCTGAGCAAAGGGAAGGCAAAGATGTTAAAGACTCTCCCAAGAAGAAGCAGAAGATTTCGGGTAATACAAATAACTTGTAATTCCTAATTACAAGCCTCTAGGTACTTCAGACTTCTCTGCCCAAATGACATATTCTGGAGTCTTCAAACTTTATTTCTGATTCTGAATGTTTTGTTCTAGGAGACCATTGACTAGTATCTCCTTGATCAGTGGAAGCTGATCTAATTTCAGTCTGTCTTAGAAGTCCAGCAAAGGAAGGGAGGAAGGGAATTATGGGAAGTATAGGCCAGTCTGCATCATTTCAGTTTCCCAAAAGATTATAGACTAAATAATACATTACTTGTAAACATGTGGAGATTGAGTAGCTGATAACAGCAATATGGATTTGTTAAGAAGAAATCAAAGAAGAAATCAAACCCAAACACTTTTTTTTTTTTTTTTTTTTTTGCCACAAAGATTAAGGGGAGAAATGCTTGACATCGTAGGTCTTTCATTCCTTCAAAAGCTTTGTCAGTCAGTGGTTAGGTGCAAAAGAAGGTGTACAAGTGGTGAAAGTAGGAGCAGGTGACACGGAAGTGTACATTTGCTGTCCAGTCTTGCAAGGATGACGTTAGGAAAGCCAAAGCCAGCTTGGAGTTGAATCTGGCAAGGGTTGTGAACAGCGACAAGAAAAGATTCTACAAGTACATGAGCAGCAAAGGGAAGACCAAGGCAGGTGTGAGTTCACTACTCAGCAGAGCAGGGGAGCTGGTGACAAATGACACAGAAAAGGCTGAGGTACTCAATGTTTTCTGTGCCTCAATCTTTATCAGTTAAAGGAATCCTTCAGGAATCCCAGGAGCCTGACACCAGATGGAGGGGAAATCTGGAACAAGGAAGCCCTACTCAGTGAAAGAGGTCAAGGTCAGAGCACCTAAACAAACTGGATTTACCAAATCATTTGCCAGTAGTCTTGGTTAAGTGGGAACGTCTGAGAGGACTGGAGGTTAGCCTGTGTGACACCCATCTGCAGAAAGGGTCAGAAGGAGGATCCAGGAGACTACAGACATGTTGCTGTGGCCTTGGTGCCAGGGAAGGTCATGAAGCAAATTATCTTGGGTACTGTCATGTGGCATCTGTAGGACAACATGGTGATCAGGCCCAGGCAGAATGAGTTTAGGAATGGCAGGTATTGCTTGACTAACCTGATGTCCTTCTATCACAAGGTGATGCACTTAACAGATGAGAGAAAGGCTGTGGATGTTATTTACCTGGACTTTAGTAAAGCCTTCTGACACCGTTTCCCACATCATTCTTCTGGAGAAACTGGATGCTCGTGGTTTGGACAGGTGCACTCTTTGCTGGGTAGAAAATTGACTGGATGGCTGGGCCTAGAGAGTCGTGGGGAATGGAGTGACATCCATCTGGGGCCCATCACCAGTTGTCTTCCCCAGGGCCTAGTATTTGGCCAGTTTAATACCTTTATTGATGGTCTAGATGAGGGGATTAAGTGCACCTTCAGTAAGTTCGCAGATTGCACCAGGTGGGGTGGGATGTGGATCTGCTAGAGAGCAGGAATGCTCTGCAGAGGAAACAGAACAGGCTGCAATGATGGGCCAACAGTGTGATGGTCAACAAGGCCAAGTGCCAGGTCCTGCCCTTGGGTCACTTTAACCCCATTAAGCACTCCAGGCTGCAGCAGAGGAGCTGGAAAAAGCCCTGTGAATGTTAGTCAAGAGTGGCTCAACATAAGCCCAGGTGTGCCCAGGTGGGCAAGAGGCCACTGACCCCTGGGCTGTGCCAGCCCTGGGGTGGCAGCAGGGCCAGGGCAGTGCCCGTCCCCTGTGCTGGCACTGCTGGGGCACCTCCAGTGCTGGGGGCAGCTCTGGGCCCCTCCTGACAGGAGAGCCCTGGAGGGGCTGGAGCGTGTCCAGGGCAGGGAACGGAGCTGGGAAGGGAATGGAGCCCCAGGAGGGGCTGAGGGAGCTGGGAAAGGGCTCAGCCTGGAGAGAAGGAGGCTCAGGGGGACCTTCTGGCTCTGCACAGCTCCTGCCAGGAGGGGACAGCTGGGGGGTGGGGCTCTGCTCTCAGGGAACAAGTCAGGACATGGGGAAATGGCCTCAGGTTGCATCAGGTTTAGATGTGATACTGGGAGCAATGTTTTGCCCCAAAAAGACTGTCCAGCCTTGGCACAGCTGCCCAGAGCAGTGGTGGAGTCCCCATCCCTGGAGGGATTTGAAAGGCCTGTGGATGTGGCACTTGGGGGCGCAGGTTAGCGGTGGCCTTGGCAGCGTTGGGGTAACTTGGTTGGACTTCATGGTCTTAGAGAGCTTTTCCAACCTAAACAACTTATGATTCTAAGTTCCATGGGGCCTAACAGGTTGCACTGAATGCTGAGAGCTGGCTGATATCATTGTGAGGCCACTCTTGATTATCTTTGAAAGGTCATGGCGACTGGCAGAGGTTCCTGGAGGCTGGAAGAGAGAAAATATCACTCGTTTCTTCAAGGACAGAAAGAAGATCTGGGGAACTACAGGCCAGTCAACCTCACCTCAGTTTCTGGGAAGCTGATGGAGAGAATCAACCTGGAAAGCATTTCCAAACACATGAAGGACAGGATGGGGATTTGGAGTATTCAGCATGGATTCATGCAGGGCAAATCATGCTTAAATCAACCTGATAGCCTTCTACACTGAGGTCACTAGCTTGGTGAAATGGCAGTATAGAAAGATGGTTCATGGTCTGTCCCCTATATTCTATTCTAACTATTGTTTTTGTCGCCAAGAACTTGGAAGTACATAGAGAGCACAAAGCTGAAAGTGACAGCAAGTGTATTGGAGAAAAGGCTAAAAGTGAAAGTGATCTTGACAATAGAGAAACAATTTGAACAGAGAACAGTGTAAAATTAAAGATGATACAGTTTGGGAAGAAATACTGTCACAGCTGAAAAACAAAGAACAGCCTCCCAGGAGTCAGTGCTTCAGAAGAGGATTCAAGATTTGTAACAGATCAAAAGCTGACTAGGGACCAGGAGTGTCATAGTTGTTTTTAAGAAAGCAGATGTTAGACTGAAGCTTTGAGCAGGAATATAGACTTTCTGAAGTTATTAGACATGTGAAGTAATTCTTTTGCTCTAATGCAGGGTCACCATGGAGTGCTGTTTCCAGGAGTAGGCACTGCAGTTCAGGAAATGTGTGGGACAACTGAAGAGGACAGGGAGATGAGAGCAAACAGCATAACCCATGCTGAAACAATAAGAGTTTTTTAGTTTAAAGAAGACAGGAATGAGTAGAGAAATGAGACTCTCCATTTTGGTTGTCATCAGATGGACTCAGCCAAACTGTGCACAGAGGATGTTTCAGTGTGAAGAGTTCCCATCAGCTGAGCTTTGTGCGTGAACAACCATAGAACATACAGATATTTGGGTGGGACTAATGCCTGCCACTATAATTAGATTTTGAAAGGGAGTAGGAAACATAATCTTGATATTGCTACAGAAAAAAAAGCATTGAACATTTCTGAATAACTTTGAGACAGGAGACTAAACAGCAGCCTTCTAGCAAAAAAAATCTTTTTACTGTAACAAAGCTATCAGAACTGAGTCTTCTGGCTTGTTTTGTTTGTGTTATAACAGGGAAAAAACAGCAAACTGGAACAAAACAAAACTCCAGAACGAAAGGCCCCTGTGTTCAGAAAGAGCCAGAAACCTATGACACAGGTAAGAAGAGGCGGTAGTTAAGAATAGTTTATGAAGCAGATAAAAGATAAATGTGATTCTAGGATTTGAATCTGAGCAACAGCTTTGTTTCTGGTGTTTCCATCCAGTAGTTCACTTTGCTGTTGACAAGGAAGAGCTGGCTGCTGTCCTGGCACTGTGTCAATACTGCAGAGCAGGACTGAAGGGACTGTACACTGAGTGTAGTTCCACGTGCTCTTGCCATTGCATAATGTAATAGTGAAGGGGGAATCACTTCTTGAACTGAACAAAAGCCTGTTAAAATAGTTGCATTATTAAACTCATAAAAATATTTATAGTTTTTACTCAGCAGAATATGCTTGCAGGAAAAACTCAGTAGCTCTTGCTGCCAGATCACCTTTTCTGGGAACCAGAGACCCAAGCAATCTGTCCTAGAAAAATAAAATTAGTCTCGACTCAGTGAGTGGAATGACTTGGTATTTGTAGATCACACCCCAGTTTTCTGTCAAGTGCTGTTTGATTCACAAACTCTTCCTCCAGCCTACTGGAGAGGGACAGCCTGGGCCTGTTGCTATTGGGAAAAGAGGAAAGGCTTTGGATCTTGTTATGGTGAGAATTCAGGTGGATGGCTACTAAACCACTTTCTTCCCAGAACCCATTTCAGTAGTTTATAATCCTTGTGGATTATGCCAAGCTTTTGCTTGGGATTTCACAGAGAGGCCAGAAATTGGAAACCATGCTAGAGAGGGTGTTTTTCCCTGGCAGTAACTTGGCCTGGTGGTCTGTGACTCCTTTTACTATGAAAACACTTTTGCCAAAAGAAAAGTTTACTCAGCATGCTAAAGTAATTGTGTGACAGAAATTAACAAAGGAAAAATATTCACTGGTCAAATAGGAGAACACTCCTTACAAAGGAATGGTAGATTAAAGAATGTTTGTAAAATGCTCTTTGAAAAGGAGTGATGTGTGCCTTGTGACATTACATACCTAAAGGTATAAATGAGCTACACGTATTGAAGTGCAGCTGGACACAAGTTTGGTAGCACATGACCTGTTTCTTTATAGGGTTCAGTGTGCACATCAAAGGAGAAAAAAAAAAGATCTTGTGTTAGCACTTGTATTCTAAACGTTGCGTTTTGACAGGTAGTATGGAAGAGCAATGGTCTTTAGAGATTCAGGACAAAGGCCGAGTTACCTGTCCAACATGCCGGGCTGTGGTGAGAAAGACTGTAGAAGGACTGAAGAAACATATGGTAAATTGCAGGAAGGTAAGAACACAAGAGATGAGCAATGGTTTCTTTACTGCTCTTCAGCTTACTGATAGAAATGCCTGCCTGTTTTGTGTTGTATTTAAAACCAGTTTCATCTCATCATCATATCCCTAAGCAAGAGTGCTTTATACATCTGTAAGAATGGTGCTTGGTGCTTCTTGCCCAGCCTTTTGCTGGAGGTTTGGGGTAGTGAACAAAGGTGTAGTTATTTCATTGTTCCACTAGATTTTAGACTCCAGAAAATCTGTTCTTAGAAGACAGTTACCAGGCCCAAATAAATTGTTCTGCTCTCCTGCCCCTTTCCTCCAAAGAGTTTTCCACTGCTTTGGTTAATTTACAGTTCAATGCACCATGTCCTTGTTTGTTTCTAGGAAATGTTCACATGTCATCACTGCGGTAAGCAGCTGAAGTCTTTAGCAGGGATGAAATACCATGTCATGGCAGACCATAACAATCAGGTAACAACTGCTGTGCATCTAAAACTCCTACAGGCAGAACAGGCTTTGGTCCTTTTCTGGTACACACAGAAACAGAACATGGAGTGTTTTTTTCAAGTGTTGTAGCTGTTCAAATGTAGTCTTAAATATTTTTCCAGTGAGACTTGACATCTGAAAAACAGTAGAGTATTATCAGAGATGGTAGGCATGCAACATCATAGAAAGAGGGATGAATTTCTGCTTAGGCTGGAAATAAGTCACACATAAAAGGCATTCCCAATCAGAAAGAAAAGGATTAGGCTGCAATTTTCAGTCCTTTGTTAGAAAGGAGGAGGTTTTTCTACATACAGAGCAGACTAGATTTGAGGTAAAATAGGAGAAGCTGGAGTTCTTGTCTCGCTTCACTGTAAAAATACTAATTTAACAGTACATTAGCGCTAATACTACAATCTGCTTTTCCTCTTTGCTCTTACTTTAAAGAAGACAATGTCTCCTGTTGTAGTTGTGACGAATTAGAACTTTTGAAAAGGTCATTTGGAAATTTATGTAAAGTTCAGATAATTCTCTCTGAATTTTTTTTTGCACAATTCCCAGTGCTGCAATTTCTGAACCTACAGCTGTATTAGTAAATGATGCAGGTCAGGGACCATGTTCTGGCCCTGAGAATTAGGTCTGTCACTGAGGTCTATCTTTTTACTCAGTCTAGGTGTAGTATTAGGTAAAGTAGGAAATATATAGTAACCATCAGAGAAAGAGTAAGGAACTTGAGCTGTAGTTTAGCTCAGATGAATAACGGTTACAAGCACTCTGCTTCACTTTAGTCAGGCTAAGTGGAAACAGTAGGACCAGTAAATGCTTAAGATGCATCTTTTTCTGTCAATTTACTCCTTTTAAAGATAATTCCTCTTTGGTTTAACCCCAGCCAGCAGCCAAGCCCCATGCAGCCCTTGAATCTCTCCAAACCCACAGGATGGGGGAGAGAATCAAAGTGAAAGAACTCATGGGCTGAGATAAAGGCAGTTCAATAGGTAAAGCACATAAGCAAAACAAAACAC